>JARHVA010003190.1:917500-920000 GCA_037957365.1 Torreya grandis | reverse complement strand
AATTCAAATGCTCAATAAGGGCTCAACAACTGTCAAGCTCATTGAGGCCCAGATCATCATAATAGCATTATAAATTCTATGGAATGATTGAAAGGAGTGTGAAATGCTCAAGTTTCATTGCTCATGTTAATGGGCATCAATTTTGGTAGCGAACAATAATTATTGGTAGATATGGTTGGCACTCCCTATGGCAAGTAGCATGTGATAGCCTTAAATACCCTAACTGACTCTCATATCCCACATTCTTTGAACAGTTTAGATAGAGTAACGAGTAGGAAAAAGGCACAAAGAGAAAAATGGTAAATAAAGAAATTGCAATAGGTAATGTAGGTCCCTCCAAATGAACAAGGTAGAGTAAGGGAAAGGATACATTGGTCAACACCATAAAGGAAAATGAATGCTAGTATGATCCATAAGTACTCCAAAGTTGAGGTGTACTACTCTTTTTGGGGGTTGGTAGATGATTTAAAGATATGACATCTTTTGACTCTAGGAAATCTACTAGACAAGAATACTACGATCACCACCAAAGAGGATATGAAATTATGGCATTAGGCTCTAATGGATGGAGTGAAGGATGATAATTTTTTATATTGGATTATTACCAACCTTATACATTCATAATTATCAGTGTGGCTAGGTAGAGGATTCTTAGTTTCTTTAGTCAATTCTATCATTCAAAATATGGAAGACCCTAGGCAATCCAACCCAAAGTTATATAATCTCAAAGTAATGCAACTCATTATCATCCAAATGGTCTTATTTAGTGCCAAAAAATCACTAGTAATTCATAAGGACATTAAGAAATTCATTGTTATGGTGGATATTATACTTGATAAACTTTGGGTTATGTTGAAAGTATTAGCTCTTAACAACATTGCTTAGGTTAGAAATATGAATGCAATTTATGAGAGGTTGGGCATCCCTTAAAATAATGGCTTTTAGCTTACAAAATCCTTGGATACTCTACTCATTGATGAGGATGCTCACAATGATAGACTAAATGTGGTGGTCTCAAGATCTAAAAATAAGTAGTTTATTTCATGTTTAGTTTTGTTACTTTTCCTATTATAAACTCATAAACAATTCAAGTTATAGTATTTTTTTATCTCCTTGATTTATCAAGGATTTTTTAAATATTATAATAAATGGGCTCTGTACCATTTTCACACACACACACACACACACACACACACACACACACACACACACACACACACACACACACACACACACACACACACACACACACACACACACACACACACACACACACACACACACACACACACACACAAACAATAGAATTAAATGGTAGAATAAAATAATAGAAAATTGGAGAAGGTGAACATATGTGAGAATTTTTTTGGTTCACTAACAAAGCCTATGAGTACCAAGATTTTTTTTTTCATGTAGAAAATGAATGGGCATAACTACCATTAGATACTGAAGGTATGGTTGTGTGGTCCCCCTATATAAATTATTCAATAATTGAGATATTTTTGGAAATATATTTTATGTTTTACATTTATTTATGGGTATCCATGGCATTGGGACCCATGGATTTATGGTACCCATGGCATTATGACCCATGGTTTTATGGTACCCATGGTTTTTGGAATGTATCATTTTGGGATCCATGGTTTTAGTTCCTATGGTTTACCTATTGATGTGTCTATATATACTTTCACATAAAATAGGGTAAAAGTATAGCTTGTCAGTGCATTATTGTATTGTAAACAATTAAAATAATATAATTAAAGAGTTTATGTGCTTGATTTTTTACTTGAAAGGGTTTTCCAAGGTGAAATTGTATGTACTCTATAATCTTTGTCTATTCTATTTCTTTTATTCTATTATCTTAAATAAATTTTTAGTAGTGCTTATCTCACTTTATTTTATCATATCTATTTTCTCTTCACATAGTAGGATTCAATATAATTCCCTTCTATAAATTCACCATTTAATAAAACATTGAAATATTCTATATAAACTATGGTAGCAGAGACTATCTCACAAGCATTCTAAATCTACTCTCATATTGCTTGGATAGTATAAAAAATTATTATAATTTCTATTTTTTTAAAAAGTATATGTTATTTACACTGTCTTGTAGAAGTTAGTGTGTTTCATATGCCTAAATCATTTTTGACAAAGTAAAGTTTCCAATCTTCTAAGGACATTGAGATGCGTAGTTATTTTAAATCATTTTGAGTAACATGGAATCATATATCAAAGAAGATTTTACAGTAAAATAAGTTTATTTATTTCTCCCTAAGGTAGATTATTTTTGAAATGTAATTTTGTTTCCTAATGAACATGTGTATTTTTTGTGTTTGTTGGCTAGAAATAGTATTTGCTGACTCAATACAATTGGTTTTGTTCTTTGAATTCATAATTTCCCAAAAGAAAAGCATTAGATTGGGGAATATCTATAGGATACAACACATTGATTTTATCCATTTTCACTTTGATTTTTAAGGATATATTCATTGATAGA
>JARHVA010003190.1:872500-912500 GCA_037957365.1 Torreya grandis | reverse complement strand
ATAGTTAATCAATTTACACCCATATGAAAATTTTGCTAAAGATTAGCCAAAAAAAATATTCCTAAACTATAGGATTCATAATGATATTGTTATGAACATGTAATATATCTTTTCTTTATTTGTTTAGTAGTTATTATGGATGCATATGCTTTGTAAGTTGTCCCGTGAGCATTTTGTGTTATCCCACATTCATGGGAAGTAGTAATTTCTTAGTTTAGAATTTATATATAAGTGTTAAGGTCATTGAAGGCATCCAAAAAATTATTGCATTGAGCTTGCTCAAAGGAGGTTGCCCCCTCGAAGTGGTCTGCGACCAATTCAAGCTTTTCAAGTGTTCTTCAAATTTAATTTGTGTTGTTAATTTTTGTTATTTGTGCATTTTTATTAATTGTTGCAAGAGGATCCTCTCATCTGGTATCAAATCACTTTATAGGGATACAATTTTTTTAAGCTCTATTCTATTGTATAATTTATTTATAGTTCTTTTTTTTCAAGAAATTCATAACTATGTTCTACTACATAACTCTATTCTATATCATAATGATATTTTTTAGATCAAGGTAAAACCTGACTGGATAACTATGGGAAGTGCTTGAGTAAAATCCCTACAACTCATTTTGAGTACTATAGGAACCCCAAAGTAGTTGGCCCATTGAGAGGACCCACCAGTGAAATGGGCAATGGCCCCTTCTTAATTGAGTATTTCCCATTTGTGAGGAAAACCAAGAGCTATCATAGAGAGATAAATCTGTGGCCAAATTTTTTTTGGAGAGCGATACTCACTTAGATGACATTGGTGGCCAAAGTGAAAATTTTAAAACCCTTAGGTAGCCATTAAATCTTGGGGCACATTTCTATCAATTTTAGAACATTTTCAGTAGACTCAAAATATTCAATCAGTAGAGTATCCACAGACTATCACAGAACTTATAGAAAGATATTTGATAGAACCTAGACTTTATAAACTACCAACAAAGTCTTACGAGACTCTCAAGGGACTTATCATCAGATAAAAATCTAGGAAATAGAAAAAAAAATCTCTCCAATATAACTCCATTTATCCTTAAAATTTACCTAGACACCTAAAATTCCATTCCCTACATTTTCTTCCTTGAGGTCCCATATCCCAATTCCACTCCTAATTCTCATAAATTACAAATTTCCTTTTTTTGGGTTTTGCCATGACTTCTATTTTTATCCATTTACCTTGAAACTTTTCCTCTATGTTCATCGTATCATTCTATTCCTTTGTCCCTCTTTGGCCAATTTTCTAGTTTTTCCATTTTCACTCCTAAAATTCCCCTCACCTTCATCAATCACAGTCCCAATGTGCAAAAAAATTATTAAAATCCCCTTTACCCTTTTCATTTTTTCCTAAATTCAAAACCTTCCTCACTAAAAGTGTTTTAACTCTAGTTTTTCTATCTATTGCAAAAAAAATTTATTAGTCAGGTCATGGTATTAACTTGAATAGGAGAAAAAACTATGGAGGATGAAATTTCCGCCCTCAAGTCCCACATCAAATATCTTTATGAAAAAATTATCAATCTCAGTCTGTAACATACCACCATGAACAACAGATGACATCTAGAGTCTTCTTTCCACACTACATTTTCTTTTTCTAGCAATTATCATGGGCTGAAGCTAAATTTACCTCAATTTAATGGTGTAAATCCAACTGGATGGATCTATTAGGCTGAACAATATTTTAGTCTACATAATATTTTTGATGTCAACAAGGTTCCACTTGCATCTTTTCACTTAGAACTCGAATCCATTTAGTGGTGTCATTGGTATGCCAAGGCTCATGATGAACCCACATAGACCAATTTTTTCACCCTCATTTTGTAATTCTTTTGCCCTACTACTTTGGATGACTTCATTAGAAAACTCACTAAACTTCACAAATAGGAACAGTGAGAGAATATCATACTAAATTTGAAAAACTAGCCAATCATAAAGAGGGATTATTTGATGAATTCTTTAGGAGTTACTTTGTCAGTGGACTATAGGATGCAATTTGATCTAAGGTTAAAATGTTCTGGCCCAACATGATGATGTAATCCTTAGGGTTAGCTAATTTGGCAGAGGATAAGATCGTATCTCAACAACAATTTAAATCTAATTTTGTTCCATTCAAAACTATAGCTGCACAACTATCTCAAATAATACTAATCACCAGAACCACTCCTATCAAGCATTTGACTAAAGTAGAGATGGAAGCTTGTAGAGAAAAAGGACTATGTTATAACTATGATGATAAATTCACTTGGGGATATCGATGTGTCAATCAAAATCTCTACCTATTAAATGTGAACTCTCCACAAAAAATTGAAGATTGGGAAAATGTTTAGGATACAATAGATGCTCAACTAATTATGAAACTTGTTTCTTAAGAATAATAACTAGAGATCTCTCTCCATGACTTAGTAGGTGTCACTACCCCAAAAACCATGCAAGTTATGGGTTACTTCAAAAATATCCCTCTCATAATACTCATTGATTCAAGTATCACGCATAACTTCATTGACCCTTGGATCACCAAATAGGCTAATTATTTTATCCATCTTTGTTCCAACGTTGAATTCATGATTGCCAATAGGGGCACATCACCTTGCAAAGGGAAGTGTCAAACTATGTGTATATCTATTAGAAATTATACCTGATACTCCAACATGTTTGCCTTGTCCTTAGGTAGATGTGATGCTATTTTAGGAGCCCAGTGGTTATGCACACTTGGAACCATCTTATGGGATTTTGATAAACTTTGGATGCAATTTTTAGATAATGGGTAAAAACACACATTGAAAAGCTTACAACTTAGATCTCTCAGTATCATAAGAACACATCTCATGAAAAATCTTTTTAAGAATAATTCACATGATGTCATTGCCTAGCTCCATTCCGTTCAAATGCAACACTCAATAGTCCCCACTACTCCATCTAGCCTACAAACCATTCTACAGAGGTATGTATGTGTCTTTGTCAAACTAGTGGGATTGCCACCTTCATGACTAGAGGACCACCATATTCAACTCCTTCTGAGAAGTGTCCTTCCCAACATTAGACCTTATTGCTACTCATTTTAGTAAAATATCAAGATCAAGATGTTCATTCGAGACTTACTATAGCAAGGTATTATTCATCCCAGTACCATCCCATATTATTCCCTAGTTCTCCTTATCCAAAAAAATGGGTCATGGCATCTCTGCATTGATTTACATGCAATTAATCACTTCAAAATCAAGGATACACTCTTGATCCCTATTATTGATGAACTTATTGATGAGCTTCATGGCACTCATTTTTTCTCCATGTTGGATCTCTACTCTAAACATCACCAGATCTAGCTTCATGAGGATGATATACCTAAGACAACTTTTCACATGCATGATGGTCATTATGAGTTCTTAGTCATGCCCTTTGGCCTCACTAATGCTCCTTCAACATTCTAAGCATTGATGAACAAAATATTCTATCCTTACCTACAAAAAATTATTCTAGTCTTCTTCGATGATATCCTCATTTATAGTAAAACATGGTCTAAGCATCTCTAACATTTAGAGCTCACATTACAACTTCTCTCTGACCATTATCTTTGTGCAAAATAGTCTGAATGTACTTTTGGTTAGGATGAAGTGGAGTATCTTGGGCATATTATTTCATCCCAAGGGGTTTGGGTGGATCCTAAAAAAATATTTGCTATGACAAATTGGTTGCATCCTCATACACTCAAGAGCCTCTATGGTTTTTTGGGGCTAACTGGATACTATCAAAAGTTTGTCAAAGATTATAGGAATATTGGAGCTCCATTGATATCTATGTTGAAAAAGGATGATTTTACTTGGATAGTATCTATTGAGTGTGCAATTCAAGCATTAAAAAAAATTGTGTGTACTACACATGTTCTAACTATGCCAAATTTTACCAAGACCTTCATTATTAAGAGTGATTCTTGCAGCAATGGACTCGGTGTTGTTCTCCTCCAAGAAAGACACCCAATTACATTCACCAGTAAGGCCCTTTCTGGCAAGAATTTAGTGCTCTTTACTTATGAGAAAGAAATGAAGGCCATTTTACATGAAATAAAAAAGTGGTGGCCATACTTATTGGGTAATCATTTTTGCATCAAAACTGATCACCAAAGTCTAAAATATTTCCTAGAACAATTGGTGTCTTCCCCATCACAACAGAAATGGGTCAGTAAACTCATGGGTTATGACCATGAGATAACTTAAAATAAATGTAAAGAGAATATTGTGGTTGATGCTCTATCTCATACATTTTTAGATCAAGCTTCCCTTTCAACTATTTCCATGCCTATTCCAAATTATTTGGACACTATATAATAGGGGTATGTCTATGACTCCCCATTATCTCAAATCATTCAATAGTTGACCACTGAACCCTTAGCTATACCACATTATTCTTGGGATGGTGATTCTCTATGATATAAAGGTCATTTGGTGATTCCATAGAGCATAGATATATAGTAGGCTATATTGTATGAACTCCATGCTTCTCTATCCATAGGGCACTCAGGGTTTCTCAAAATGTATGAGCAGGCATGACATACCTTTTTTTGGAAGGAAATGAAAAATACAATTCAATAGATAGTGGTTCAATGTGATACATTCTAGTGAAACAAAGGTGAAACACCACTCATCCCTGGGTTGCTCGAACCCCTACCCATCCCCACCAGGATTTAGATAGACATTTTTATGGATTTCATTGAGGGGCTCCCTAAATCTAGAGGTAAAATGGTGATCTTGGTTGTGGTTGATCGCCTCTCCAAATATAGTCATTTTTATGCCCTCATCCATCCTTATACCACCTCTATAATTGCACAAATTTTCCTCCACCAGATTTTCCATCTTCATGGCATTCCTTCATCTATTGTCTTTGATCATGATGCAACCTTCACTAACCATTTTTAGATGGAACTATTTTGACATACTGGCACTCAATTCAAGATGAGTTTTGGGTATCATCCACAAATAGATGGCCAAATGGATATTGTCAAAAAATGATTGGAAACATTCTTTTGTTGCTTCACCTTAGAACAATAACATCAGTGGGCAAAGTGGCTCCCTCTCACTGAATGGTGGTACAATACCTCCTACCAAACTTTAATGAAAAAGACTCCATATGAAGTAGTCTATGGTTAAGTACCACTAGTGATCCTTATATATAACCCTAATAGTTTATTAATCTAAGTAGTAGACACACTTCTTCAAACCTGAGATCAGATCCTTATCACTCTATGGGTAAATCTTCATATGGCACAAAATTGAATGAAACAATAGGCAAATCAGCACAATTCTGAGTACACTTTTCAAGTAGGTGATATGGTTTTTCTTTGCCTTCAGCCCTATAATAAATCCTCCCTAAAACTCAAAGGGAATCATAAGATAGCCCCCAAGTTCTATGGGCCCTATAAAGTTATTCAGAAGATTGGGTTGGTTGCTTATAAGTTGGAGCTCCCACCTTCTTCTTGAGTTCACCCAATATTTCATGTCTCTTGTCTGAAAAAAGTTATGGCACAAACTTCAAAGTGTAGAATATTTTACCTAAACTTAATAATGAAGGATCCATTATTCTTAAATCAGAGGCAATCCTAGATAGATGCACATGCCAACTTCACTCCCACTCCATCACTAAGTTTTTAATTCGATGGCATGGAATGCAACTAGAGGATATAACATGGGAACCACTATTTTAGATTCAACACCAACTTATTGACCAAATTTTGACCCCAAGTCAAAAATGGTAAAACCCTACAAGTTGAAACTTTTTATAGGGTTATAAAAACTTTTATGTGGTGTTTTTATGGTCTTAAATGGTCCTAAATGGTCTCCATGTGTCACATTAGTCATTGTCTAGCCTTGTCCAAGGTTTGGTCTCATGTGTACTTATCTAGTCTTAGGGGTAATTCATAAGGTATTAGTGTTTTCAAGTATGTTAAAAGGTTTTACATGGTTTAGAGTTAGTATAAAAGATTATTAATGTGTACTTAAGGTCACAATATCATGTATTAAACTTTTATAATGTTCTTATATGCTAAAATGTCATTTTGGCCAACTTTTGGCCTATTTTTGAGGAGTTGTATGTGCCACCTTTAAATTTAAATGTTTAAATAAGTCCCATAACATATCTGATGTCATAAATGGGTTAGGGAATGGTTATAACCTAAACATTTTATAGTTCAACACCTAAACTAAGCAAATACCCCTTTACAAGAATTTTTAGGCACTTGTACGGCCTTAAAAGATCATTTTTTAGATTAAAATAGTTTTAGAGTGTCCCTTGGGATTCAATAGGTAATTTTTAGTCTTTGTATCAAATTTTAAATCTTACAGATGCATAAAACACTCTCTCTCCTCCATCACTAGCTTCATAAGCTCAAAAAGGCAAAAATCAAATGCATGGTATGGCCAAGAGATATAAATTTTGGAGTTGAATTTTGGAAAATTTTAGGGGTACTAATAAGCTTCAATTTATTTTCATTGGTAGGCATATTGATGGCCCCTCCTTTATGAGAAATCACTAAGAGTGACAGCATGTCACTATGCCTTATCCATTCAAGTAGTGTCTAGTTTTTCTCTTGTTTCTTCATGCCAGAATTAGATGGAGGATAATGGTTTTTTATTATGTTTTAAAAGGTCAAATACTTCATTTTAATTTCAATTTAATCATCCAATTCAACTC
The DNA here is from genome assembly GCA_037957365.1 of Torreya grandis. NCBI lineage: Eukaryota > Viridiplantae > Streptophyta > Pinopsida > Cupressales > Taxaceae > Torreya > Torreya grandis. Next base: position 905,792 of record JARHVA010003190.1, on the reverse strand, counting down.
CATGAAGTGTCTTAATTAAGAGTAAAGGTGCCTTAAGTGTGTGAGCATTATTAGTTGAATATTTTGTCAATCAACGTACTAATAAACAAAATAGGTCTGATCAGCCAAAGTAGGAAGATTAGTCATCCAAATGTGTAGGTTCACCACATTAGAAGGGGACTGATCTCTCCTCTCATCAAGGGGAGGTTACCTATAGATAAGCTATATATATATATATATATATATATATATATATATATATATTGCTATTATTACCAGGAGTATTCTTGTGGTTTGCTGAGTAGTACATCTAAAAGAAGAGGAGTGCTTTCTGTCATTTCCCTTGAGTTTCTCCTTTGATCTGCACACATCATCTCTGAAGAAAGAGAGATGATGTGTGTAGATCAAAGGAGAAACTCAAGGGAAATGACAGAAAGCACTCCTCTTCTTTTAGAAGTACTACTTAGCAAACCACAAGAATACTCCTAGTAATAATAGCAAAATGTAGTAAAGGATGTAATAACCAGAAAATCGAGATGCAACACAAAGCCTCCACCTGGATTGCTCAAGAGTAAGATACGAAGGACAATGAGGGCACAAAGTCATCCTAAGGTCCTTTACACAGAAATGAAAAGAAAACACACTCAAGGCAATTATGGGGGCACAAAGTCTCTCCACACTTGACTCTTCAGGACACCTTCTTGACTCTTATCACTAATTCTGCTTGTTGAATTAAAGGAACAGAAGATATATTAAGGAAAAAGACATAAGAATAGTTTCCCCAACAACAAAGATATCACAGCACAAAGTCTAAAAAACCACTTGCTTTCTTATTCCAATAAAAAAATATGATCAACAAATTGAGTTCAAAGTCTCAGAAGTGCCTTTCAATTTGGGTAGGTTTCATTCTAATTGTCAAAAAGAGATACGTTTACAATGAAAGAGAGTCCCTTATATAGCCTCTTCAAGAAGGACTCGGGAATAGTAACACATCATGTTGCATTGAAATTTGTTAAGGAAACAGGTTGGAATTTAAGGGCATCTACCCATTTGTTTTTTTTATGCAGAGAAACAAGTCACGTTATTGAAATTTTGCATCTTTCAATGTCCACCTAGTGATTTGGTCCTTCTTCATCGTTCCTCCTTTCTTGGTTATTTTAATTGGGTCTTTAAATTGCCTCTTTGTTCTTTGGTCACTTTTCACTAAAAAATTGACATGTGGCAACATCCACTGAGAAACAGTTGAGGACACACGATAGCTTCCACTTCTATTAGAGGCTTTAGAAACATTTTTTATGAGTCTGGTGGAAGATGACACGTGGTGGTCTCCACTACGCTTTAGTGGCCTTTGAAAACACTCGAGACTTATTTTAGATTCACGTGGATGATAACACATGGTGATCTCCGCTGTGCTCTAAAAAAATGATCATGAGGAGCTTAGAAACTTGTTCAAAACTTAGATGCAGACACGTGTCACTCTCCATAGAGTTATAAATGAATAGGTGGCATCTTTCACTTGTCTTTGGAGAGTCAGGCGGATGATGACACATGGCATGTTCCACTTTCTTCAGTAGCTCACTGGGGGTCCACCATAGTCTTTATGAAAACAAGAAGTAAGAGGAAGAAATTATGGAGATTGACACTTGTCAGATTTTGACAAAATTTTCAAGGGACATGTGGCATGTTTCGTGACTTCTTGAGGGTAGAGTATACAGTGTCCCAATAGAAGACACTTGGTGGCTTCCGTGAGACCTTGAGATTTATAAAAAAAACATGTGTAAAAAGAAATACCTGCATGTTGAACTTCAAAATTGTTGAAAATTTGAAGCTTTAGATGGAGACACTTGGAGGCTTCTAGTAGGTTTCAACAGAGACAGGTAGCATCTTCTGCTTGACTCATTCTTTTCGGGGTGCTCCTTTAAACCATTTTAATTGAACCGACTGATTGAACCAACTTTGGTTCAATAATTCAACGGTTTAATGTCTTTATTTTGGCTAAGTCTTGACTGTTTGAATAGTTTCTAAACCAAATTAAACCTTTGATTTGAAATAAATGTGTTGAACCTTTGAACCTATTGAATCATGTTTAATCTTTGCTTAGAAACTTTTCGATGAGCCCCTTTTTGGTTGAACTCATCTGAAGAAGCCATTGAAACAGTTGAACCTGCTAATTTCAAACATGTTGAGTCCATAGATTTTTGGAAAATCTTGAAAAGTGAGGAACTTGAAAGCTCAAAAGAAATTTTGAAAAGGGAAGAGGCAAATTTGGTCTTGCAGGACCAAAATGGGTCATACATTGTCCCAAAAAGAGTGACATTTTTTTGGGGGGGGGACAACAGCTAGCTCCTGTTGGGGAACTTCCTTCAGATGAGAACTTAGAACAACTAAGAGGAGTAGAAACCAGAATCTCCAGTGCCTTAAAGTGTGCCATTGGGCTATAGAGTCATGATACCTAGAAAGAAAGGTGACAAAAACATGAAAACAAAAAGCACAAAGTAGAAAAGACTACAAATATACATATGTATAGACAATTTCATCTAATACTTCAAGAGTTGAAGTGCTTCCAATGCTGCCCATTGTGAGGCAGAGAAAAGGGTGTGCCATCTTGATATTTCAATAGGAAGCTATTTTCACCTTTGGGCTCATGGATAGTAAAAGGGCCTCTCTATAGGGAATCAAATTTTCCATGCATTCCCTTTGGTTCTCTTCTCTTGTCCCACAGCAGGACTTGATCTCCAACCTGGAAATCTTGGCTCTTTGCTTTCTGGTTGGAAATTTTCTTCACCAGGCTTTGATGGACTGTGATTCAGTCTACCACTATAGTTATCTACTCTTCTAGCTTAGTCAAGCACATAATTCTCTTAACAAGGGCACTTTCATACGTTTGATCTTCAATTGCCTTGACCAATTTTAATGCTGTCAATTCCAAGGTGATTGGTATCTCAACATTGATACCATAAAAAAGTTGGAAAGGAGACATACCAGTTGCCCTTTTGGGTGTAATTCTATTAGCCCACAAAGCATCAACCAATGCTTTATGCCATGTTATTTGGTTGTCATCAACCAGCTTCTTGATGATAGTCACCAAGTTTTTATTACTTGATTTAGCTTGTCCATTCCCTTGTGGAAAGTAAACAGATAAGTGGGAGAGTGTAATTCCATAGTAGAAACAGAATTGAGTGATCTCTTGGGAAGTGAAACAAGCTACATTATCAGTGACAATCTTAGTTGGGACCCCAAACTTGGAAATGATGTTCTCTTTCAGGAAATTGCACACTACTTCTGAAGTAGCATGCTTGGTTGAAATTGCTTCCACCCATTTGGTGAAGTAGTCTGTGGCTATGAGGACATAATCACGTCTAGAACTTAAAGATGGGTTTACAACACCAATAAAATTGAGGCCCCATTACTGAAATGGTTCTTCTATGACTACTAGCTTGAGAGGTAGGGCAGTTAACTTGGGTCTTCCAACAAACTGATGGCATAGTTCACATTTCCTTACCCACTTGTACACATCTCAAAAAAGAGTAGGCCGATAATATTTGGCCTAAATGATCTTATGGGAAGTCACAAGAGCAAAAAAATGTCCTCCATAGGCTAGATTATAAAAAGAATTCAAAAGCTGGCTTTGTTACTCTTTGTCTACACAGTGAAGAAATACTCCATCTATGCTTCTCTTGTACAAGCCATTGTCCCAAAAGACAAAATTGGTAGCTTTCAACTTGAGAGTCCTCCTTTCTTTGTAAGACAAATGAGCAGGACATTCACCATAAGTAAGGAAATGAGTGATACCTGAATAACACTCATTAGTAGTGGAGATAAAAAAGACTGTTGGAGTATCTTCCACTTCAGCTTTTTCATGATGTGTATCTTCTGGCTTGTTGTCAGCAATTAATTGGCATAGGCCTTTACCCCTAACTAGCTTTGTTGGCTTGATGTCTAGATCAAACTCTTAGATCTTTGAAATCTAATTACCTCTTTTCGTGCCAAACTCCTGATAAGTTAATATAGACATGACTATAGTGTCAGAAACTAAGGCAGTAGTGTGTGAATTCAGAATATAGAAGCATAAATATTTGACTGCTTTCACCAACACAAGCATGCTTCTGTATATTTGAATACTTCATCTCATAGGTTTTGAGAGGGCAACTCATGAAAGAGATAGGAGATTCCATACCTTCCTTATCTTGTTGAACAAGAATTGCTAAAAGAGTGTGTTCAGACGCATAGCTGTATATGGTGAAATCTTTGTTGTAATCTAGACAAACCAAGGTAGGGGCATGAGCAATGCCAATTTTGATATCCTGAAATGCTGATTTGCCTTATTTAGTCGAGCTGAAGATGCTCTTCCCTTTCATCATGTTCACAATGTGTCTAGTCTTCTTAGCAAATTTGGGGATGAATCTCTGTAAGAAATTCACCTTTCCAAAGAAAGAATGAATAGCTTTTTTGCTTGTAGGCAAATTAAGCTCTTGAATAGAATTGAATCTATCTGAGTCAATCTTTATGCCTTCTTTTGACATAATGTGTCTGAGGAGTTTCCCTTCTGTTACTCCAAAATAGACATCTTGGGGTTCAAGGAAATACCATTCTAGCGGCAGTGCTCCAGCACTTATTGTAAGTGGCGTACATGATCAGATTGACACTTTGAAAAGATAGTCAAGTCATCAAGGTATACCACTATGAATTTACCAATCTCATCTTTGAAAGCTAGATCCATTGCTCTCTGAAAGGTAGCACCATCATTTATCAAGCCAAAAGGCATTCTTCTATATGCAAATGTACCCCAAGGTATGGTGAATGCAGTCTTGTGTTGTTCTGCTTCACCAACTTCAACTTGATTATATCCTGAGAAGCCATTCAACATTGATAACATCTCTGAACCTATCATTTTTTGAAGCACTTGATCCATAATTGGCAAAGGATAATTATCTTTTAAAGATGCTTGATTCAGATTCCTAAAATCTACACAAATGTGAATTTCACCATTCTTCTTTCTTACAGGCAATATATTTGCAATCCATGTGGAATGATGGATTGGGAAGATGATTCTAGCATTTAACATTTTTTGTATCTCAGACAGAATAGTACCTGATATTTTCAGATTGTACTACCTAGATTTTTGCTTATAGGGCATTGAATCAGCCTTGAGAGGAATGTCATGGTAGATTTCATTAGGTCTAAGAGACTTTAGGTCTTCATAAGAATATGCTAAGACATCCATATATTGATAGAGCAAAGTAGTGAACTTGAATCTTTCTTCAGGGGTGCAGCACTTACCAATGTTAACCATCTTGGGATTTTCTTTAGTGGTCAGATTTACTTAATCGAATCCTTGAGAGAAATTTGAGTCTGTTTGTTGTTGTTTGATGAATCTATCATGCTTGTCAAATAGCTTCTCAAGATAAACCAAGCCTTTGGGAATTTTTTTCCTTTCAACTGTAAGAACTCTTCATTTATATCTAAACTAGATTTATAGGCTAATTCATTCTTTTGAGATTCACTGCCTTCAAAACATAGTTGTTCAAAATTATCTTTTCATTCCAAGAAGGCAATGATTTGATCGTCATCAGTGAATACTTGCCAATGATCAAAATTGTCAATAACACTTGGTCTATAGACTAGCTCAATAGTATACCTGTCTTTTTTGAAATTTGAATGAGGAACTAAGAGAGTTCCTGAAATAACAAGTGCATCAGCTCTATCATTAGACTCTATGGGTATAGCAGAAATGTTAAAAGCATCAAAGCTTTCAATTTGATCCCAAACCAAGTTACGGTAGTGGCATAATCTTTTATTCTTAGTTTGGTATAAGTTCCTCACTTAACAAACCACTAATTCAGCATCCCCTTTGGCATGAAGAAACTTGATGCCTTTTGCTTGAGTAGCCTTCATGCCAAGCAATAGAGATTCGTATTTAGCTATATTTTTAGTGTTGCTAAACTATAATTTGTAAGATGAAGGGAACATATCTCCTTGAGGAGATATCAAAACAATCCCAACTCTTGAACCGGTAGATGAACAACTACCATCAAATTTCAAAGTCCATATCTCATCTGATACTAATTTTTCTTTACAAATTTCAAAGTCCATATCTCATCTGATAATAATTTTTCTTTAGACTTTTCTTCATCAGAGATAGAGGATCCTTCTTCATCTGTATTGTAGCCTACTAGTTCTTTTGCTATTCTAGTTGAACTAATTTTTGAGTTGACACTTTCAAAAATTATATCAGGTGTTTCATGCACTTCATCTATAGATAGAAAATAGTTACCCATACCTACAGATTCAAAAAGAATTTGAGCTTCAGGGGTTGATGTCTGGGTGACCACATATTTTTCTTCCTTTTCAGGGAGCAACCTCTTCATTACACCTTAGACAGGGATCCTTGCCTCAGACAAATCTATGCTTAGTTTTCCTCCCATGTCCTTACAAAAATTTTATCCAAGAAAAATGCCATAGGATGCTGGGACGTCAACCACCAAGACAATCATCTTGATTCTCTTGTCTGGAAAGACTGCAAATGCAAATTGGGCATCTTTGATTTGCCCTAGCAATGGCACTTGCTTGTTTTCCATAGAAAAACATCTCCCAAATGTCTTGGTTAGTGTGAGACCTAGAGACTCAGCTACTTTAGTAGGCATGACATTGTCAGATCTGCCTAAGTCTATAATACAGTTACTCAGCTTATGGCCATGAATTAACAGGGAAACATAGAAAGGTTCTATTTTTCCAAGAGTAGCTGGGGGAGTAATGACTAAATTATTTGGAATAGGTGTGTTCTTTGGAGAATCAAGATTTACCTTTTTATCCTTTTGTCCTACAAGGATGGTTTGGTTTTTGACATATTGGACCAGCTTATTCAATTGATCAAGATTGGACTGCAATATTTGAACTTAGACATTTGTATTTTTGTCTTTTTAACATGATCAATTATGTCAAATGGCTGAATTGAGCTAGGTACAAAGAAAAGAACTTCAACTTTTTGAGTTTTAGGAGGGATGGGAGGTGGGTTGGTTTGCAAATTAGAAGTAGAAGGGGAAGGTAAAATTGATGTATTTGCCTTTTGGGTGATTACCAGATCCTTTGAATGAAAAGGCAGAATGGTTCTACACTTAGCAATCATGACTGCTGGCTATGGTTGCTCTTTTATCTTCCCTTTATCAGCTTGCTAGACTGATTGGTTCTTGGACCTGGTAAACACTACATATGATCCATCAAAAGCTTCTCCTTTACTTTCAGGTTCATCTTGGTAATTCAGGAAACCAATGTGGGAGTCGCTAGCTGATTCTTCTTGATTATCTTTAAGGAGATTAGCGTCATTTTATTGACTCAATTTAGGCTGGAAAGAGAACTCTGATTCTGCTTCAAGATATCTTATTGTTGAATTGGTTGGAGGAGCTTTCAGGACAAGTTTTCCTTTTGGGGGAGGAAGGTGATTCTATTGTCCTTGATTCCTGGCAGCATTGCCCTGATATGACTGATTTGGGAATGTCTTTTTGTATGAAGGAGCAGAAGACATTCCTTGAGCCATTTGCTTTTTGAGAGCAAGCAACTCATTTGCCAACTTTTGCACCATTGGATCTATGGTGCTTGTAGATGAATATTCAAAAGATGATGAAGCTTTATTTCTATTTGTATCTCTTCTTATCTTCCCTGCTAAGATGAGATCATCTTCTACCTTAGTGGCCAAATGTTGAGCTGTAGCAAGATCTATTTGACCAGCATGTCTCAAGAGAAAACTTACTTCAGGTAACTAAAAATTAATGAAGAAACATTTGAGATTATCAGCTGTAGGTCGAGCTATTACATAAATTCTATTTCTCAATTTAACAAATTTGGCTATGAAGTCTCTCATAGGCTCATAAGGCTCTTTCTTCATCTGTGTAAGTTGAGCCAGAAGTGCATGTGCATCTTTTGCAGGTTTGAATCTGGGTTTAAACTTATCTTTGAGAATATTCCAATTAGTCACTGATCAAGCTTGTGATAATAAAACCAATTTTTAGCAGCACCTTGTAATGTTTCTATAAAAAGCTTGACTGCTACATCTTCAAATTCTACTCTGATTACTCCACAAGTTATGTTGAAGGCTGCAATGTGTTCATTAGGATGAACTTTCCCATCACCATAGAATTTAGGGAAATTCTTCCTTAAACTGCATGGAAGTTCATGTAGAGGTGGAGTAAGATTGAGAGGACCAAAAGCATTACCCCAGGGGCATTGAATTGCCATTGTAGGATTATGAAAAGGAGGGATAACAAATCTTAGAGGGGTAATTATTAACAAAGCTTTATCAACAATAGAAGTAGATACTTCGTTTGGCAATGGAGATTTGACTTTAGTGGGAGGAAAGCTCTTGGTTCATTGGAGATGAGATTGTGAAGGAAACATATCAAAATCAATTTGTTGTACCAACTCGAATATAGGGTCAATGATACCTTTAGCCCTTTAGCTTCGTGTATACCTTGAATCTACCAGATTGTGAAACAAAAATGAAAAATAATTGACCTTGATTCAATTAAAGTTTGAGGCTTTAAACTGTGCATTCTTTCCCAGTTAGTGTGAAGGTGATTGGATAGATTATAAATGGATAATGCATTTTATATCCCCAACGGAGTCGCCAAAAACTATTGGTTGAATATTTTTTCGATTAGCAACTGATAAACAAAATAGGTCTGATCAGCCAAACTAGGAAGATTAGTCATCCAAATGTGTAGGTTCACCACATTAGAAGGGGACTGATCTCTCCTCTCATCAAGGGGAGGTTACCTATAGATAAATTATATATATATATATATATATAAATAGAAAATAATACTTAAGGGTAAGACAAACCATCCATCTCTCTTTCCTCAAAGATGATGTGTGCAGATCAAAGGATACACTCAAGGGAAATGACATAAAGCACTCCTCTTCTTTCAGAAGTATTACTCATCAAACCACGAAAATACTCTTGGTAGTAACAACAAAATGTAGAAAAGGATGTAATAACCAACAAATCAAGATACAACACAAAGTCTCTACCTGGATTGCTCAAGAGTAAGATATGAAGGACAATGAGGGCACAAAGTCATCCCAAGGTTCTTTACACAGAAATGAAAAGAAAACACACTAAAGGCAATTATGGGGGCACAAAGTCTCTCCACACTTGACTCTTTAGGACACCTTCCTGACTACTGTCACTAATTTTGTGTGTTGAATTAAAAGAATAGAAGATATATTAAGGAAAAAGACATAAGAACAGTTTCCCCAACAATAAAGATATCACAACACAAAGTCTAAAAAATCACTTGCTTTCTTATTCCAATAACAAAATATGATCAACAAATTGAGCTCAAAGTCTCAAAAGTGCCTTTCAATTTGGGCAGAGTTTCATTCTAATTGTCAAAAAGAGATACATTTACAATGAAAGAGAGTCCCTTATATAGCCTCTTCAAGGACTCGAGAATAGTAACACATCATGTTGCATTGAAATTTGTTAAAGAGACAGGCTAGAATTTAGGGGCATCTACCCATTTGTTTTTTTTTATGCAGAGAAACAAGTCACATTATTAAAAGTTTGCATCTTTCAATGTCCACTTGGCAATCTGATCCTTCTTCATCATTCCTCCTTTTCTGGTTATTTGAATTAGGTCTTTAAATTGCCTCTCTATTCTTTGGTCACTTTTCACTGAAAAATTGACACATGGCAGCATCCGTTGAGAAATAGGTGAGGACACATGGCAACTTCCACTACTATTAGAGGCTTTAGAAACATTTTTTATGAGTTTGGCAGAAGATGACATGTGGTAGTCTCTGTTGTGCTTTAGCGGCCTTTGAAAACACTCAGGACTTATTTTAGATTCATGCAGATGATAACACGTGGTGGTCTCCACTATGCTCTAAAAAAATTCTTAGGAAGAGCTTAGAAACTTGTTCAAAACTTAGACGCAGCCATGTGTCACTCTCTATGGAGTTATAAATGAATAGGTGGTGGCTTCTGCTTGTCTTTCGAGAGTCAAGCAGATGATGACACATGGCACATTCTACTTTCTTCGATAGCTCACTAGGGGTCCACCATAGTCTTTATGAAAACAAGGAGGGAGAAATTATGGAGATTGACACTTGTCAGCTTTTGATGAAATTTGCAAGGGACACATGACATGTTTCATGACTTCTTAAGGGTAGAGTATATAATGTCCTGATAGACGACACTTGGTGGCTTTCGTGAGACCTTGAGATTTAGACAAAAACTTTTGTAAAAAGAAATACCTGTGCATTGAACTTTGGAATTATTGAAACTTCGAAGCTTCAGATGGAGACACTTGGAGGCTTTTGACAAGTTTTAGCAGGGACAAGTGGCATCTTCTGCTTGACTCATTCTTTTTAGGGTGCTCCTTTGAACCATTTTGATTGAACCAACTTTGGTTCAACGGTTCAATGTCTTTGTTTTGGCTAAATCTTGACCATTTGAAATAGTTTCTAAACTACGTTAAACCTTTTCTTTGAAATAAGTACATTGAACCTTTGAACCTATTGAACCATGTTCAATCTTTGCTTAGAAACTTGCCGATGAGCCCCTTTTTGGTTGAACTCATCCGAAGAAGCCATTGAAATAGTTGAACCTGCTAATTTCAAGCATGTTGAGTCCATAAATTTTTGGAAAATCTTAAAAAGTGAGGAACTTGAAAGCTCAGAAGAAATTTTGAAAAGGGAAGAGGCAAATTTGGTCTTGTAGGACCAAAATGGCTCATACGTTGTCCAAAAAAGAGTGACATTTTTTTTTGGGGGGGGGGACAATAAGCATACCACCCTACTACAAGTGTATTTTGGTTGTTTTGAAGGATTGTCACTTTTAGAGGTTAAAGTACTTAATTTTTCATATAATATCCTTCATTATCAGATAATTCATGTACTCTCTCTTTCTCTCTCTCTCTCTCTCTCTCTCTCTCTCTCTCTCTCTCTCTCTCTCTCTCTCTCTCTCTCTCTCTCTCTCTCTCTCTCTCTCTCTCTCTAAAAATGGCCCTTTCTATGTGATCCTTCAAGAAATGTTGTGTCTCAATCTTTAGAAGCATGGTCTCTATCGTAAATGGTCTACTATAGGTCTAAATACAATATTTTCCCAATTTGTATAGAATATTAATGATAAAACATGATAATATCAGTATTTAACAAGTTGACAAATCAAGAAAATATCATGAATCCCAATGCACCCTCTAATTAGGGCTTTAGATGAGTTTCATTCACCTACAAGTCTGTAGACATGTAGGTGAGCATTCTTTAAGTCTAAGGTTTCATTTTGAAGTGTTCAAGCCATAGATAAGGGTGAAATATAATCCTAAATTTTTTTATGACCTTGATAGACTCCATTTCTATCACCAAAAACATGATGAAGACACCTAACCTCTATGCATAAACTTTGCATACAAAGCCTTGAGCTAACTGATACACAGGCTTGTATGGACCAAATAGATAATTTAAAGTGGAATAATGTTTGACAACAAATAAATAGGATTATATAGATAGAGATAAATAAATGGATCAATATTTGATAGAGCACCAAGGTTTCAAAGGATAAAGGAAGCTATCCTTCAGCCTATGAAAGCAAAATAGAGACCTACAAGTGACAGACCTATAAGTCCTCTTTTAGACTGAAATCTTATTGTCATCAAAATAAAATAAAGGTTAAAGTATGAATCAATACTATCAAGAGAAAATATGCAAATATATAGGACACTTAAACCATTTGGTGTCAAATGAAGGTCAATAAGACAGAGTCTAGAACCTTTATACATAAACACATATCTATGTGCAAAAATAGGAGGGCAAAGATCTAGAAATGTCATAAAGATATGTGAACCTTGTGAGATGTGGGAATCAAAACTTTCATGAAGTTTTAATATCTTTTATATGTCATGATGGAGTTGACAAACTAGGTTCAATACCTCATTTTTAGACTCTTCCCTATGTAGCCACCTACAACCATGTATTAAATATGTATACATAACAAGTGATTGTGTGAAGGATTTAGGAAATTTGAGAAGATTATTAACTCTTAATAATATGACAAAGTCATTTATATTTAAAATTTTTCAAATTGAATTCCTACAACCCAAAGATGCACTTATACCACCTTAAGGACCAACTATAGGTGGGTTAGGCAAGAAGGTTGGATATAAGCTCAAAAATAAAAGGTTACCTACAATCAGTGATATGGGAAGTTAGGGTGAAGTGATATATAGGTTATAATAATCATAAAAATACAAAAGGACCTAAATGAGGTTCATTAAAGTTGACTCTCTACAAGTCTCTCCAAAACCTGTCTACATAATTAATGCAAGTTACAGGTCTACCTACCTAGACATGAGGGATACTTATTTTTTCTAAAGGAAAAAATAGTTATAAAGAAGTTAAATCATCTAAAAAATGTTTCATATTGATAGTGTAATTCCAAATATCCTTATACTCAATAAGAAAGATCAAAAGTTGAAAACTCTACTCTAGGCCAAATAAAACTACAGGTTTATGTGCCTTGGCAAGATAAAGTTTCTAGTTTAAAATGAATAAAGGAAGATTGAAAGAAAGTAAACTATTTAAATATGGTTTCTTGTCAATAAGATAACTCCACAAGGCCCTCAAATTCACCTATATTTAATTAAATATTGAAAACTTTGTCTAGGCATATGGGCCCTAATTCATACATAGGCAAACCTATATGATAGTCATAGATAAGAGGGACTAATGGGAGGAAAAATGAAATATGAATGTATTGAAAAGTGTGAAATGAAATAAAATACATTTCAAGACCATCCACATATAAGGGAAAGTAATAAAAGTGCAATTTTGACTCTCAAAACCACCTCAAGCTCATCAAATGCATGATTGCATTTCAAGGCAGACCTTCATTCACTTGTTGAGATCATGAACCTATGAATGTAACATAGTGGTTTTTAGGAATAATAGTTAGGTCCTTACATCTCAATATTTAGGTGCCATTTATTGTATTAGACCTATCACATGCATGAATAATGCTTAATAGTATCAACCCCTCTCCAATGGCCAGTTTATAAACCAAGAGTCAACTTCTTGCACTCATAACTATATGGTCAAGATGCATGGTGACATAATATCCTATGGATAGTTGATGGGTATAGTAAAATTGAAATTTGTGGCATTGGTTTAGGGTTTGAGGTCCCAACATTTATGAACAATCCCTAAGAACCAAAGTCACTTTAAATACTCCTAAAACCCTAGTAGAGACCTACTTTGAAAGATTAACTTTCAAATTGCATTTACTACCTTGAGTTTATCCTAGAACCTCCTAGAAATTTTTGATCACTCCAATTAGGTTCTCAAGGTGTACTTCATCTATACTCATAGTTATATAGACTTTAATAAATGTAATATTTTTTAAGGATTTTTGATATTTTGTAAGGTTTTGAACAACTAGACACTTGAAAACTATTTTAAGTTGTAATTTGAGATGTATTTAATCTATTAAATCCAAAAAATATCTGCAGAACATCATAAAAGTGATCAAATAAAGCTCATTTTTCAAGGCAGTCTCAAATAGGCCTAAAATAAGACTAGGTTTCAAGGCCATTTCATGGTTCTAACACTTCCATAGGGTATTAGAACCTAAAATTTTACATGGAGGTTATTTATAGGATATGGGAAGTTAATAACACACTTTTTCATGGTTTCACACATGTGGGAGATATATGGATAAGAAAATCAAGCCTCTATGCAAGGAGGCTTAATTAAGGAGAGAGAAAGGCAGAAAAAGATGCGTTTGCTCACTCTTAGGACTTGAAACTTGACATGGAGTTGTAAATCCATACCGAGTCCTAAAATATGTGTTTATTTTTTTATTACTATTTTTACACTATCCTACACAAGGAGGTTTATATGTTTTTAGGGATATAAGGAAAATAGGCATAATAAGAGCCTAAATAGTAAAATGGAGTCTTGGGAGTTGTTCTAAGAACCAAAATGGATTGATTTAGGTTTTATAAGTTATTTTAATTAATTTCATGGAGATATAATGCATTGAATAAGATGAACTCAAGTTTTGATCCAATTGAACAAGGCTAGGTGTGGAAGATGAAGGAGTTTCAAGACACCTAGGCATATACATGATAGTTATTAATGAAATGTTAGACTAGAGGAGTTTATAAATATAAGTAAGGTGTCAAATTATAATTTATAAAGGCATTCATAGTGAATTTATGATAGATAAGCCAATTTTCACTCTTATTATTTAAAGGATAGTTTTCAAAGAGATGATCAAGGTGTCAAGCTAAATTCTAACTCCTATGCCACTTGGAGGATGGAGCATCTTTCAGGAGAGAAACATGTATTTGAAATTATGTTTTTACTATTCCATAACTCCTCCTTGTTTTTAAATCTCACATTGACACTTATAAATCCCCATCTTCTATGCCCCCTTCTCTCTCTCTCTCTTCCTCAATTCTCTATATAAGTTTCCACCTTTGGCATAGTATTGCATCCCATTTTGGTACGGTGAATCCTTACTAAATTGACAAATAATTTTGCCTTTAAATAAATATTTAAAGTTGTTTTTAATTTCTCATATTATTTCTTAAGTGTGTTAAGTAGTTCATTTTTGAATAGCAAGTGATCATTATCTCTCCTTGTGTTCATCTCACTCTTTCATGCTTTGTGTAAGTAATATGAATCTTAACAAGTCACATGATGTGTAAATGGTTTTTTTGTGTCTCTTTAACTATGAATAAGAATATTAGTGTCTATGATTAGACCTTGTATTCATCTTCCTTGAGAACCACATTGTAGTCCACCTTCATGTTGAAACACTTTTATTAAGAGAACCTGGGGTGTTGAGATCAATTTTGTGAATTACCTTTCATAGTGCATGTTCAATTATGATTGTGGAGTTAGTATTTATTCATCACATTTTTTATTCTATTTTTAACATCCTTATATCCATTTTATTTCAGGTTAATAAATTAGTGGTTAGTTTTAGGTGTGGTTCAATGGAGCTAGCCCTTCAATCTAGAGACTCATGTCTCCCATAGGTCACCCATAACTTGAGATATGTTTCCATGTTACATAAAATTGAAAAAAGTATTTAGTAGGCCTACTTAGGGTGAAAATTTTATCAATAATAGTTTTTTCGTACCCAGTGGGACTCATGGTATAATAAGTTGTCAAAGATAGATGCTGACCTTGGAAAATTTGAAGTTGTAGATCTTCCTTCATGCAGTACCTGGAAATTCCAATACTCATTATCTCTTGGTTTTAGACTAGTGGTTCATTTTCATGCCTAAGGTAAATATAAGATCCTATAATAAAGGAATTCCTTTTTATTTTTTAGATTTATATTACTATTATCTTAGAGCAAAGAGGTTTACTAATACCCATCCATACTCCAAGAAATCTTTCATTGATCACTTACCTACAAAGAGACTTTTCTTGGGTCTAATTTACAAGATGGCAGACCCAAGGAAATTTCCATTTGTTTCCTTCAATGGATATATTACTTTAACACTTTTTCACTATAATGACATTTCTATGTCATCCCTCAAAAGTGTGCCTTCATACACAGGAGAAACTGCCACTACTCCTATTGAACGTATAAGAAACATTGCCAATTTTTTCAATATACATACCATCACTATAAAGGACATTACTATAAGATTATTGGATGTTTATTTTAGTATTAAGTCACTTTATTTTTATGGAATTTTTCTTCCCAACTCTATCACTATATGGGATGAATTGGATGATTCCTTGAGAATGATATTTGAAGATAAATATGATCACTTGTCCTTGATCGAGCAACTGACTACAATAAAAAGATCACCTCAAGAGGCCAGTCAATACTTCAACACAAGATTTAAATAGACTTGATATATGAGCCCAATCTTGGTAAGGCCTATTTCCCATCATGTTTTTCTTTATTACCTTAAATCTTTCAATAGTGACATATGTATGATGATTCAATCCATAGGAGGGGATACTTTGCCTAATGTCGATGAGACTACTATAAGGGATGAGAATTAACATATTCAAGCTGGTAAAATATCCCCTCTACCTTCCATGCCTTTGTTTATTGATGTGCAAGATCCTCTACCCAGTATTACTCATATTCCCACACCCAAGCATAAGCAAGAACCCCCTAATCAATAAAGAAAGAAAAAAGAAGAAGATTTGATGAAGAATCCTAGAGAAGAGGTTCAAAATCTTAAGAGGAAATAAAAACAATAGCAATGGAGTTATAATCAAGGTATTTTATAGCCCTATCAATCTTATTAAGATCTTATACAACCCTTTCAAGGTTAATACCATGGACAAGGGAAGCTAACTAAAGTAAGGAGACACAATGGACAAAATTAGAATGATCATTATAATTCCAAAGAACTTTTAACTATCCAAAAAAATGTTGTACAAGACAATGGAGAGTATCCTTCATGGGACCAACCTCATGACACTTCCACTTATGCAAATGTTGCATTTAATAAAACCTATATGTCTCAATGGGGAAGTACCTTACATGACTCAATAAAATATTCTTAATGGAGGAGATAAAATTGGAGTATATGCTCAATAAAATGATGTATTTATGAATTACCTTCAAGGAAACTCATATGCAATCAACTATCAAGGTAATCTCAATATTGGATCAAGATCCATAATTGTAAATACAAGGTCAAAGAAAAGAGCAGTTGAAGAAGTCCAAGGGGAAAGTACTGGTCCAAACATGAAATATAAATCACCTTAAGGATCAGGTATAAATTCATCCCCTATGGCTTAGTTAAATCATAAAAATTAGAATGGTGAAGATTCTTCTATGTCTTCTCCTATGCATCAAGTGGCACAAGTTAGTGGTAGTGTTATGGCTACTAGAGGGCATGATAAATTTTTTATCTCTCCTATGAATATTTTTTATAAAATTAATAATGTTAATATAATATTAAAAATTTGTAAAGCATTATCCATTCATGGGCAAAGAGACCTGCTCCAAAATGAGCTCTCCAAGCTCAATGCATTATCTAGGCAACCTAGTAAAAGAGGGGTAGTTTTGATAAATGAGTTGAATAACAAGGATGAGAAGATAATTAAAAATTAAATAAATTATAAACATCCATTTTACCTCTATATCATCATTAGATACTCATTGGTACATAATCATTTGATTGATAGTGGAGCAAGTACATCATTCATGCCTAAACCAGTAGTAGATAAGTTGAAGTTGAAGTATGAGTCACACTCCAAGGGGGTGTTATAGTTGGATGGATTAGATTAAAATATATTTGGAATTATAAAATGTTTAAAAATCACTCTCCATCTTATCTTACATTTTATATCTCCCAAGATGTGGTGGTTATAAATATGCCACCTCACTTTTCCATTTGCTTGTCAAGGGACTTTAATGTTAATATTGAGGGGTACTTGACTTCAATTTAGTCCTACATGGTATTTAAGGCCAAGTATTGTGCTAAGGTCTCTATAAATTCTAAACCTTTTACCAATTTTCATGTAGATCCCTATGTGCCTAACCCATCAAACATGAACTTCAATATCAATGAAGAGGGAAACTATCCTAATAACCAAAAACCTTTAACACCTCTTGATGGTAACTTGATCTCTATCTTGATGAATGGGGAGATGATAAACATGAGTTTAATTCATAAAATCTCATTGAATAAATAGGTATGGTCACATACATCATTCATGAAGAATATGATGAGTTTCATAAGGTACACTTTGATGATGCCCTTCAACAAGCTATATGGGGTAACTATTTTTTGCATATGGAAGGTGATGGTGAGGTTCTATGTGTGTTATAAAATGGTAATTGAGAAGATGATACATTTATTCCTAAATAATAAGAGGAGATTCATGATTATGATAGTCAAGAAGAATGTGATGATCTATGGAAGCAATACCATGCCATAATGTAAGAGTGTGAAAAGGTAACTGGGCATGTTCTTCCTCAAATGAAACATGAGATTGGTGATAGGGTCAATGGTGGACCTAATGAATAGAAAGAAGAGTTTAAAATACAAATCAAACATAAAGAACCATGGAGGAGTGAAATCATGTCAAAATAGAATTTTTTGTGAGTGAGCAATAATATAGGCATCAATCTGATCTTGAAACACTTATAAATGTATTTGGCTAACAAGAAGGTAAATTTGATGCCTCTATACACCTGACACATGATGGTTTAAAATAAAGCGAGTTTGAAAAATGTTTAGTGAATCCTAAAGAGAAAATAAAGAAGTTCCAAATGATATTTAAAGAGACCAATTAGGATGCAATATCAACTAGGCATAAAAGACAGATAAAAAGATTAGTGAAAGGAGTCTCAAAAGGGAGCACTTGTAACTAATAGAGATTTCATGAGTGGTAAGTCATTTGATCACCTTCACAAGAAAGTTTTTTTTGACAAACATCCATCATATGGTTATTTTTTCTCATGAAGTAGTCGTGACTCAAAACATTATTTTTGACCCTGGTTGAAGAAAGAATAACTATTTCATCACCTCAAACATGCTTTGAGGTCTATACATAATAAGTTAGGTGTGTTATTTTAAGTCCTTTGTGTGTGGTTTTCCCTAAATGCCATTGGCATAGTGTGTTTACTTCTTTTTTTGTGTTTTGATATGAGTTTAAAGTCTTTAGAGGCATGCCAATTTTAGATTAAAATATAGGAGTGAATTCATTACCCAATGGGAGAATAAGGCCACTGATCCATTAGCATTGTAGGCATGATACCCTTGTGAATCTCCAATTTATTGACTAAAATTTGACTCCAAGTCAAAAATGGTAAACCCCTATTGTTTTAAACCTTTTCCTAAGGTTATAAAACTTGTATTTGGTATTTTTATGTGTTAAAATGGTCTTATATGGTCTCCATGTGTCACATTAGTCATTGTCTAGTGCTGCCCAATGTTTGGTCTCATGTGTACTTGTCTAATATTAGGGGTCATTCATAAGGTCTTGGTGTTTTCAAGTATGTTCAAAGGTTTAACATGGTTTAGAGTGATTATAAAAGGCTATTAATATGTATTTAAGGTCATAATATCATGTATTAACCTTTTATCATGTTCATGTGCTAAAATGTCATTTTGGCCACCTTTTGGCCTATTTTTGAGGATTTGTGCATGCCACCTTCAAAGGAAAATGTTTTAAGAAGTCCCATAATGTACCTAATGTGATAAATGGGCTAGGGAATGGTTATAAATTGAAACATATGTAGTTTAATGCCTAAACTAAGAAAAATACCCCTTTACAAGCACTTTTGGGCATTTGTATAGCCTTGGAAGATCATTTCTCATATCTTTGGAAGGTCAATATGCCTTATTCACTCAAGTAGGGTCTTGTTTTTCTTTTGTTTCTTCATGGAGTAATTTTATGGAGGAAAATGGTTTTATGTGATTCTTTTAGAGGTCAAATATCTCTTTTTAATGGAATTTTAATTAGCCAATTTAGCTCCATGAAGTGTCTTCAACAAGAGGAAATGTGACTCAAGTGTGTGAGCATACAACCCTAATACAAGTGTGTTTTATTTGATTTGAAGGATTGTCACTTTCAAAGGTTTCAAGTAATTCATTATTCATAGAATATCCTTCATTCTAAGATACTTCATGTACTCTCTCTATGAAAATGGCCCTTTTTATATTATCCTTTAATAAATGTTGTGTCTTGATCTTTTGAAGCATGATCTCTGTCAAAAATGGTTTGGTAAAGGTCTAAATGCAATATTTTACCAATTGGTAATTAATATTAATGAAAAAAAATATAATATTAATATTGAACAAGTTCAATACTCAATAAAGGAGCATGAAGCCCAATTCACCCTCCAATGAGGGATTTAGACAAGTTTCATTCACCTACAGGTCTATAGACCTATATGTGAGCATTCATTAAGTTTAAGGTTTAATTTTGAAGTGTTCAAACCATGGATAAGAGTGACATATAACCCTAAGCATTTGTATGATCTTAATAGACTCCACTGTTATCACCAAAAGCATTATGAAGAGACCTAATCTCTATGCATAAACATTTCATACAAAGCCTTGAGCTAACTAATATATATGCCTATACGGACCAAATAGATATTTGAAGAGGCATAATGTTTTAAAATATATCCATAGTATTATGGAGAGGGATATAAATAAATGGGACAAGATTTGATACAACACCAAAGTGTGAAAGGTTAAAGGAATCTATTCTTCAACCTATGCAAGTAAAATATAGACCTACAAGTGATATACGTATAGGTCCTCCTTTGGACTAAAAACTCATTGTAATAAAAATAAAATCAAGGTTAAAAAATGACTCAATACTATCAAGATAAATATAAAGCTATAGAGGAAACCTAAATCATTTGGAGTCAAATGAGGGTCAAGAAGATATAGTCTACAAACTTAATACATATACATAGGTTTGTGTACGTAAATAATAAGGAAAAGGTTTGAAAATGTCATAAAGAGCCATGAAACTTTTGAAATAGGTGAATTTAACCTTTCATGAAGTTTTAATATATTTAAGATGTCATGATGGAGTTAAGAAACCAGTTTCAAGACCTCATTTTTTGAATCTTCCCTAAGTAGCCACCTACAACCATGTATTAAATACGTATAAGTAAAAAGTGAATGTGTGAATGTTTTAAGAAATTTGAGAAGTTTATTTACTATTAATAATATTATATATTCATTTAAATTTTAAATTTTTTAAATTGAAGTCATACAACCCAAGGATGTACTCAAACTACCTTAAGAGCCACCTATAAGTTGCTCAGGAAAGAAGGTTGGTTATAAGCTTGAGAAGAAAAGGTCACCTACAATAAGTGATATGGGAATTTGGGGTGAAGTGATATATATTTTATAATAATAATTCAATTCAAAAATTACCTAAAGGAAGTTCACTAAAGTTAATTGTCTACAAGGCTCTCCAAAATCCTATCTACATAGCCAATGTAAGTTATAAGTTTGCCTACCTATTCATGAGTGATACTTGTTTTTTCAAAATGAAAAAAATGGTAAAAGGGAGGTTGAATCATTTAAAAATGGTTTCATAGAGATAAATAAATTTTAAAATATCCTTAGACTTAGTAAGAAAGAGAAAAGGTTGAAAACTCTATTCTAGGCCAAATGAAACTATAGGCCTGTCTGCCTTAGCAAGATAAAGTTGTTAGTTTATAATGAAAATGAGGAATCATGGAAAGTAAATTATTTGGATATGTTTTCATGAAAATAGGATAACTCCACAAGGACATCATATTCACCTAAAGTGAATAAAATATTGAAAACTCTGTCTAGGCCTACGGGGAATAATTCATACACTTGTAGACATATAGGATAGTCATAGATAAGATGTCATAATGGGTGTAAAAATTAAATATGAATATATTTGAAAGTTTGAAATGAAATAATATACATTTAAATACCATTTATGTATAGGGGAAAGCAATAAAAGTGCAATTTTGACTCTCAAAACCACCTTGAGCTCCTTAAATGCATGTCTACATTTCAAGGTAGACCTTCATTCACTTGTTTAGATCATGAAAATATGAATGGAACATAATGGATTTAAAGGATGGTATTGAGGTACATATACTTAAATATTTATTTTTCATTTATTGGATTAGACCCATCACATGCATGAATAATGCTTAAGACTATTAACCCCTCTCTAGTGGCCAGTTTGTAGACCAAGAGTCAACTCATTGCACTCATAACTATATGGTCAAGATGAATGGTGAAATAATATCTTATGGATAGTTTATTTTTATTTTACACTTTAAATTTGTGGCATTGGTCCAAGGTTTTAGGGTCCAAGTTTTATGAACAATTGCTAAGAACCAAAGTCACTTTAAACCCTCCTAAAATCATAGTCAAGACCCGATGTGGAAGATTGAATTATAAAGTTAATTTAATGACCTTAATTGATCCTAAAACCTCATTTAATTATTTATTACTCCAATTAGGTTCTCAAGGTGTACTTAATCTATACTTGTAGTTATATGGACTGTAAGAAATGCATAATTTTTCATGTATTTTTTGGTATTTTTCAAGGTTTTGAATATATGGACACATAAAAAATATTTTAAAAGGTAATTTGATATGTATTTAATATATTAAAGCCCAAATATATATGAAATACATCTTTAAAGTGATCAAACAAAGCTCATTTTTCAAGGCAGTCTCAAACATGTCTAAAATAAGACTATGTTTCAAGGCCATTTGATGGTTCTCACACTTTCATAGGGTCTTAAAGCCTCAAATTTGACATGGAGGTTGGTGAAAGGATATTTAAATTTAATCACATAATTTTAGGTTATTACAAATATCTGGGAGGGATCTAGAGAAGAAAATTGGGCTTCTAGCCAAGGAGGCCTAATTGAGGAGAGAGAAAGGTAGAAATAAGACATTTCCACTTACTCTTAGGATCTAAAACATGACATGGAGTTGTAAATCCATAATAGGTCCTCAAATATTCCATTTTTTTAATTATCATCTATACATTAACCTTAACAAGGAGGTTTATAGGGTTTTAGGGCTATAAGGAAAAGATGACTAGTAAGAGTTTGAAAGAGCAAAATAGAGTTTTGGGAATTGTTCTAAAACCAAAATATATTGATTCAAGTCTGATCAGGTATTTTAATTCCTTTCATGGAGATATAATACATTGGATAATATGAACTTAATTTTTGAACCACTTGGATAAGGCTAGGCATGAAAGATGAAGGAATTTCAAGACATCTAGGCACATGAATGATAGTTGCTATTAAAATGTCAGACCAGAGGAGTTTCTAAATGTAGATAATGTGTAAAATTATAATGAATGAAGGAATTCATGGTGAATCGATTATTTATAATCCCATTTTCAATCTTCTTATGCAAGGAAGGGCAATTTTCAAAAAGATGATCAAGGTGCCAAGCTGAATTCTAACTCCTATACCACTTGTTTGATGAAACATCTTCATAGGAGAGACACATGGCTTTGGAATTATATTTGGAATGTTCCATAACTCATTTTTTTTAACTCTCACATGGATAATTTTCAATCTCCCTCTTCTACTCTCCCTTCTCTCTCTTCCTCAATTATCTATATAAGGTTCCACTTTTGGCTGGTAATGCATCCCATTTTGGTATGGCAAAGACCTAGTAAATTGACTAGTGATTTTTAATTTAAATAAATATTTCAATCTGGTTTTAATTTCTCAAATTATTACTTAAGTGTTTGATGTAGTTCATGGTTTAATGACAAGTGATGGTTATTTCTTCTTGTGTTCATCTCACTCTTTCATACTTTGTGTAAGTAATCTGACTCTTAACTAGTCACATGATGTGTAAATGGTTGTTTTGTGTCTCTTTAAGTGTGAAAAAGACTATTAGTGTCTATTATCATACCTTATATTCATCTACCTTGAGAACCACAATGAATTCTACCTTCATGTTGAAATACTTCTATTAAGAGAACCTTAGGTGTTGAGATCAGTTTTATGAATTACCTTTCATTATGCTTGTGGAGTTAATATTAGTGCATCACCTTTGTTAGTTTAGTTTTAATATCCTTCTATCCCTTTTTTTTAAAGCAAGTATATTAGTGGTTAGTTTTAGATATGGTTCAAGGGAGCTAGCCCTTCAATCTAGAGACTCATCTCTCTCATAGGTCACCCATAACTTGAGAGATGTTTCCATGTTACATAAAATTGAAGGAGGCTAGATTAGACCTCCTTATGGTAAAAATTTGATTGATAACAGTGAGATAAGACATCTAGTTTGTAACCTATATATATTTTTAACTTAATTAATGAATATTTATTTTTTATTGATTTCACAAGTTAATAGTCCTTAGAATATGATCAATAATATACAGTTGACTATGTTTCCCCTAACTTCCTCAAAAAATAATCAATTATATTTTTTTGAATGTGTGTAGAATTATCTCTAGTTTTCAACCATATAATTTTTTTTATCTTGAGTCAACAAATCAAAAGATACATAAAAAATATGAACATGTATATTTGTGGCATATAATGTTATAAAAAGACTTACATATAAATAAATATAAATTAAAACATTAAATTAATAAAATATAATATATAAAGAGGAGAGTGTAGTCGATGTTGTAGTAATAATTTAAATAAAATATTTGATAAAATTCATATTACTTAGCATGGCCTACAATGAACTTTGTTATTTTTAGTAAAAAACATGCATTTAACTATGTGTTTCTAGGTCCATGCCTCAGTCTTGGGAATCCAATCGATGTTGAAGCCTTCATGTATATATTTCAAAAGACAAATATAAGAATCACGTACACAAAACTATCACATACATGGAATTATCGCATATGTAGAAATACTATGTACATGTAATATTTAACTATTAGTTATTAAAACTACATACATGGTATTAGTCTTATAAAATCACATATGCATAATACCTTATTATTACATTGGCATACATGGTATGTAAATAAAATAAACATTAATGTATAAGTTTACATATATATAGGGACATATAGTTTCTTATGATTTAAGTTATATTTTATTTATATACTTTTAGGATGTTTGAGAATGGTCTAAAATTTTTAAGAGTTATAATCAAAATTAAAGGTTTTGAAGGATCCTATCATATTTTAGACTTAGTAAGATTCCATGGTTTTAGGGTTTTAGATTAGCCATCTTTCAAGGTTTCAAGATTTCAAGGAGACATCATAGGAGGTATGAAGGATACATGAAGGGATGTAGGTATGATATAATAGTATGATAATAACTCTCACAAAGTGCCACAAGTTGATCCCACCCCATTCCCTTTGTACCCTTTCAATCATTCACTTTGGGAGAAATGCATCAGTGAGCCCCTAATGCATACAGGAACCATATAATGCACAAAGGCATACACAACATGATTTATAATTATGGATTACATTTATAACATCAATCCCACAAATAAAACACATACATCACTTCTTTCATTTGATAAATCTTGGATTTTCCAACTATATTTTGATAAATTTAAGCATTAGTCAATTTGGGTAATTAATAAGTTATTTAGACCAAATTGAACCTTGTGAACATAATTATCAGTCTAAATGATGTTAATTGGGGTTAAAATGATTGGTTTAGGTTTTAAATAGTTTATGATTTAGGGTTTAAGGCATAGAGTTTAAGGTATATGATTTAGGGTATAGGGTATAAGGTCCAATCATGAAGGCATTTGGGGCCAATTTGAGCTTGTTATACCTACTTGTGATTAAAAAATGTGTTTTTAGGCACAATTAGAAGGTTGAGACAATTAGTCAATTAGGGTAATAAGTGATGAAATTTGGGACAAATTGAGCCCTATAAAGATAATTATTACTTTGAATGATGTTAATTGGGGTTAAATCAATTGATTTAGGGTTTTGGGTTTAGGATTTAGGGATTAGGGTTTAGGGTCTAGGGTTTATGGTATAACATAATTTTTTTAGGTTTTATGGTATATGTTACAATCAAAAAGTAATTGGGCTCAATTTTATCTCCTTGAACCTATTTTTTACTACAAAATGTGACTCTAGGTTCAATTAGCCCCAATGTCATCATAGATTAAACCAATTAGTCAAATGTGGAAATCACTAATGTAATTTAAGCTAAATTGAGCCTTGTGAACCTAAATTTTACCCTAAAGGATATTAATTTAGGATAAATAAATTGGTTTAAGGTGTAGCATTTATGATTTAGGGTTTAAAGTTTATGGCTTAGGTTTTAATGTATAGGGTTTATGGTATAGGGTCCAATTTCAAAGGTAATTGGGGATAATTTAAGATTGTTTAACGTATTTGTGACTATATAATATGATTTTGGGATAAATAATCCCCCATGTCATCTTAACTTGAGCCAATTATTCAATTAGTGAAATTAGTGATGTGATTTTGGCCAGATTGAGCCTTGTGAACCTAATTCTTAGTCTAGATGATGTTAACTAGGGATAAAATCATCAGTTTAGGGTTTAAAGAGTTTATAATTTAGTGTTTATGGTTTATGAATTAGGGTTTAAGGTATAATTCTTAGGGTTTAGGGTATAAGGTATAATCACAAAGGCAATCTAGGCTAGTTTGAGCTCATTGAACCTATGTTTAACTATATAATGTGATTTTGGAAATAATTAGCCTGAATGTCATTATATCTTGATCTAATTAGTCAATTGGGGAATAAGTGATGTTATTTGGGATATATTTAACCCTATGAAAATAATAATTGATCAAAATGATGATAGTTTGGGCTAAATTAATTGATTTAGGGTTTAGGGTTTATGATTTAGAGTTTAAGGTTTCAAACATACTATTTAAGGTAGGTATAGGGTTTAAGGTATATGGAATAGGGTTTTGGAATCACAAAAACTAAGAGGTGGTTGAATTAGTGTGAAAAATACTATTTAAATTATACATATCATCCATTAATCATTCATACAAATCTAGAGATATAGCAAGGCATAATCGATCATTCTTATGA
Source organism: Torreya grandis (assembly GCA_037957365.1). NCBI lineage: Eukaryota > Viridiplantae > Streptophyta > Pinopsida > Cupressales > Taxaceae > Torreya > Torreya grandis. Next base: position 879,340 of record JARHVA010003190.1, on the reverse strand, counting down.
GCATGAAGGAGGAACATAAAACATGAACACAAGATATATGTGGGAAAACCTCATGGGGGATAAAACCCACTGAAACACATATTTTAATATATTCCTATAATCAATTAATAAAAAATTTAGTGAGGCACCAACTCCACAAGGAGCACCAACCCCTCACTATTTCAGTACCAACTCAACTAGTCCTTTAACTAACACCAACTTGTCAGGAGGCACCAACACCCTAGGTAACTTAGAACTAACTCATTAAATTATAAAATTTAATCACCTTTAGACACATATTTATTAATAAAATAAATATTTCCACCTTATTTTTCTCTTCTCACTCTTTTATCTCTCTCAAATAACCTATTAGACCTTGTCGCTCAATGAGCCCTTTTTTTAGTAGAATTAGGGCATATGACCTTGATCATCACATATACAAACATATTTATATATTAATTAAATATTAAACACATCTATATTATGTTATTAAAATGATATACTGGGTTTGCAACACTCTATATCATTCACTTATATCCTCAAATATTCTAACTTGTCAATTAGGCCTATTAGACCTTCTCTTTATACTTGACTCTTTCTCTCACCCATCTTGGTCAGATAAAAACCTATCCAAACTTGGATAAATTTTTTAATAGATAAAAAACATGTTTAAAATTTTAAATAACAACTACATGGGTTTTCCATTACCCTTAAGGGCCAAAACCACCATTAGGCCTATTAGAGACCTAATGCAATTAGGCCTTCTCAAAACACACATTTCACATTGACCACCTTAGAACACCATGAGACTCAAAAAGAGAATGAAAATCATAAAAAAATATTAAATTATACACATGATAATATAACATTATTTACCCAACACCATTTAGCTCATTTCACTCCTTGAACCACATAATTAGGTCTACTTGTAATTAGGACTTCTCAATGCCAGAAAGTTTGTCTTGTAAATCTGATGTATACACTCAAATTTTATACATAACACAATAAAAATAACATGGATAGAACCTATATCACCTAATTTTCATAAAAAATTACATTATATTTTATAATACATGGCAAAATACCTCAAATTGATCATATTCATATCCTCACTCAGAACTGCACATAGGCTCTAAAAACCTAGTCAAGAGTCTTTAAATTTTCATACTTTTTAAAGAGTTTATAATTCATATAAATAAAATAAAAATAATATATTACACCTATAAAACAAATTAATAATAATTTTATTCTTAAAATCTATGCAAAAAGACTCAAAAACATCATTCTCACTCATACACAAAAAATTGCCTGTAGCTCCAAAAATGTAGTCATGAAAACTAAGTCTTAAAACACCTTTAATAACATTTTTATGAAATTAAAATGGGTTTATATGATAATTAATAATAATTATAACATATTTAAATATATATATATATATATATATATATATATATATATATATATATATATATATATTACAATTTTCAATATCAATATTAGTCTTACAGGCTAATCTCATGTCTTTACCCTACACAGACTTCACTATGTTAGACAGGTCACTTTGAGAGCAAATTTTTGCTTGTATATTATCATCACTAAATATTATATTAAATATTGAAAGGTGATATATGTATTTAAAAATTAAATCATGAATTTATATCCATCCCTAATCCATTGCAACCCATCCCTAATCTCATTCTCACTTCTCCCTAGTTTTTTCACTATCTTCCTCATTAGGCTTGTTTAGTGATAGGTCAAATTACATGACCAATTTAGAATATTTAATGTCCAAAAAATGATAATATACTTACATGATCATAAAATATAATTATATCACATCATCCTCAAATCATTTTCATGTTTTGACTTGGTCAACCCTACCTGTTACATCAAAAATATGGGAAAAAGGGGTTTTTTTGTAGCTTCCACTCACTCTTCTAACAGACCAATGCCACATATAGAAATATGGAAGAGTAATATACATGATAAAATCATCAAAATATGTCATCTAATCCATTCTAAGCCATTTACAACAAGATATTTCCTACCAAGTCATTATGAGTGTTTTAGAAGGGTTTAGACTTCTTTCCACTCTTATCAATTATTAATAAAGGATTGCCCCTCAAATCCAAAAATAATGCCAAGATATTTAATCTAGTAACCTTACCTAACTACCATGAACTAAATGGATCCTCATGCAAAGGTTTCAATTCCAAAAAGCATAATAAAATCCTTCTTAGGTCTGCAACACCTCATTCTATGTACATAAGAAACCTCAACACCAATTTTCATGCTTTCTTATTCGAGATATGACCTCAGCCTCAGTAAAAAAAAATTATATAACCTATCACACATATGAAAATTCTATTGTGATCTCTAACACCTTGGTAAATGAACTCGACTCCTCATATTAGGTCTCTTTGCTCATTAGGCCTTGAACTACTAGTTATACTTAGACCTTAAAAATACTTAAAAACCTCTTACCTAGTTCTCAAAACCTTATAATCATGTTATTAAACATCACACCATGCTCACATATAGCCAAAATTTCTATTATAAGTCTTATACAACTCACCTCATCATGCTACCAAGCCTATGCGTTATTACTAGGTCTCTCAAGCACATGAATCATGAACTCATCTTCAATAACAATAAATAAAACTCCAAATGATAGAAATGAAAAATTCATGCATATATTATAACACATTATCAAAAATTCCCCCATTTTTCACTGATGGAAATCATTCAAAGAATATTCTCTTGTTGAGATATATTTCCCCCATACAGATCAATCCCCACCTTTGACATTAATTACAAAACACCATTTATAAGATACATTTCCCCAATATATATCAATCCCCACCTTTTAAATTAATAAAAATCACTACCTATAACTAAACTTAATAAATAGGAATGAAATATTATGTCAACAAGCTCCCCCTATCTCATTGCATACCTCAGACATCTTCTTCTTGACAAACTGATATGACTCCCCTTTTGACCTCACAACTTATGTACTTATTTCCTACTATTGGAGCTAAATAAACTATTTATTATCTCCCCATAATAATTTTTACTTGCCTAGTGACTAATAGGAACATTAATCACACCCAATTCCTATCTCAGATGTTCAAAAGTTGCCTTTAGAAGAGGCTTAGTCAAAATATCAACAATCTGATACTTGGTAGACATAAATTCAAGCTTAATACTTTATTCACTTACCTATTCTCTTAATAAATGATATTTTATAGGAATTTTATTGGTCCTTGAATGCATGACATGATTCTTTGAAAAAATTATGGCACTAATATTATCATAAAAATAGGACTAGGACCATTAAACTCCACCTTGATTTCTCTTAAGGTTTGTCTCATCCACAACACCTGAGTACAACATGAAGCTACTAAAATGTACCTATCCTCACAATTATATAAATACAATAATGGTTGTTTCTTTATTATCCATGAGACTAGGCACTTAACTAAGAATAAGGCTCCTCCATTAGTGATCTTTCTATCATCTAGACTCCCAACCCAATCTACATCTGTATAGGCTACTAGGTCAAACTTCTTTCTCCTTGTGTGCTATAATCCGTAATCCATATTTCCTTTGAGATATCTAAGTATCCTCTTGATTTATTGTAGATGAATTTCCTTAAAATATAATTTAAATCTTCCCACAAGAGCTACAACTTCTGATATGTTAGGTCTAGATGCAGTAGTAAACAATAAACTCTAAATCATTAATTTATAATTTATTTGATTAACTATTGAAGATTCATCCTCATTACTTAGATTACATAGTTTAACCATAGGTTTACTTAAAACTTTGAAATATTCTATTTAAAACTTCTTTAACATCTCTTTTATATATTTAACTTGTGAAATGAGCATACCTTTTTTAGATTGACTAATTTGAAGTCCAAGAAAGAAGGATAGTTCTCCAAGCATAGACATTTCATATTATAACTTCATCACCTTTTAAAAGGCCTTGGTCATGTTATAATTAGTTCCACCAAAGATTATATTATCCACATAGACCACCACTATCAACTAATGGTAACTTTTAGTCTTGATATAAATGTTACTATCTGCACCTCCTCTCTTGAAACCTTGGTCTAAGAGATACTTGTCTAGTCTAGCATACCAAGCTATAGGATATTGTTTTAGACCACATATTTACCTATTAAATATGTATACATAGTCATTTTTATAAATAAATAGGATCCACTCTAGTTTCTCAAAGTATACTTTTCCCCTAAGTTCCCATTTAGGAAATCTAACTTGACATCCATTTGGTATATCTTGAAGCCTACATAGGCAATAAACATCTTAATATACTATAACCTTGATATAGGATCAAAGGTTTAATAAAAGTATACTCCTTATACTTGAGCATATCCTTTTCATACTAGTCTAGCCTTATTTTTGATGACTTTTCCATTCTCATTTAACTTGTTTTTGAACACCCATTTTGTACCAATGATATTTTTGTCTTTAGGTCTATGTGATAACTCCCAAGTGTCATTATTTTCAATTTTGTTTAACTCATCATTCATGGAATCTACCCAAAACTTATCTTCACTTGGTTATATACATATTTTAGGTTCAAATTTGGATAGTTATGTAGTATTCTCTTGATTAACATCACTCATCTTTCTTCTTTATTTTATACCTACACTCTTGTTTTCAATAATCTAAGATTCAGGAAGATCATTTTGAATCTACCTAGAAGGAAATTTTTATTCATGTATCTCCTAAATTTATTATTCACCCTCATCTATCTTTATTGCTCCATCATTTTTTGATTGAGAATATGATTTTTTAGTCTCATCAACCTTTACATTTATGTTCTCCACTATATTTTGAAACCTTTTATTGTAACATATATAGGCAACACTTACTAATGAATATCCCAAGAAAATATATTCATTATACTTTGATTAAAACTTGACTAAGTCCTCATCATATTTCTTAATATAACATTTATTCCCAAATACCTTAAAATGTTCAACACTTGTAGGTATACCATTCCATAATTCATATGGAGTCTTGTCACCAATGATCCTAATCTCTCCTCTATTCAAAGTGTAAATTAAAGTACTCCCAACTTCACTCCAGTAGCCATAAGACAAATTTGACTCATTTAACATGTTTCTTTCCATTTCTTGAACTATTCTATTCTTTTTTTCAACCAGCCCATTCTATTGAGGTGTTCTAGCAACTAAGAAATGTCTTCTTATTCCATTAACCTTATAAAACTCATTTAACCAAAAAACACCTCCTTTTTCAGACCTAAGACACTTGATCTTCATATTCATCTCATTTTCAACCAAAGCCTTGAAAGTTTTGAACTTAACTAGAGATTCTAACTTATCCTATAAGAATGCTACCCAAGTCATTATTATGAAGTCATCTATAAGAAACATGAAGTAGTTATCACCTTGAATACTTTTAATCCTTATAAGACCACATAGATCAATACAAATTAGTTATAAAGGTCTAGTAGTAGAGTATTCTTTAGACTTGAATCTCCTCGTAATCTACTTACCATGTTGACATGCCTTGCAAAGAGCATTTGCAAGTTTGGAAATTTTGAAGCTAATATTGACTAGATTGTCAAAGTTAATATGACCTAACATCCTATTACATAGCCAAATTTCATCTACCTTTCTCATAAATCACTTCTCTTTTGTGATATCATTTGGTACATATAGATTATTCTTAGTTCTATTGGCTTTGGTAATCAACCTTTTTGATTTTTCTCTTCTTATCTCACATCCTTTATTATGAAAATTTAGGGTATGTCCTTGGGTGCACATTTTAATTATACTTAACAAGTTGTGTTTCAAGCCATGTACATAATATACATTTTTTGTCTTGGTATTCCCATTGTCAAATTTTAAAGTACCTTTGCCAATGTTATTAGCAGATGTGTTATCTCCAAACCTTATTAAACCTATGCCATTATTCTTCAAAGTTATGAATATGATATTATCTCCTATCATGTGACTTGAACAACCACTATCTATGTATCAATTCAAGTCTTCATTCTGAGTATGAAAGGTTGTTTTGCTATCATAGATTCTACTCCTCTAGATTCCTATTTCTCTTTCATCTTACCCATAAGGTCTACTTTCTCAATCCATTGTTTAGTATCATGAATACATTTCTTCTAAACATGACCAGTTTTCCTTATAGATCTTATCTTACACTCTTTTACAATGTGTCCTCTCTGGTTTCAATTATAACATAGGATTTTACTTCTCCATCTACAATCAATAACTCTATGTCAAAATTTAACACAAGAGAAAAAATAGCCAATGAAAGAATATTATGATTGTTTAACCTTATTTATATTTTTATGATCACATTATGATACACCAATCCCTTTTATATCCTTTGATTTAGAAAAACCCTTCTTGGCTTGTTGATGATTGACTTCAAACTTTACCACTTTTGCATAGGTCTTGATTATAATATCTTTATGACTCCTTGATTGATCAATGAATTTTATAAAATGATTCTTCTTGAACTCTTTTTGTTATTATTTGATTCAGATAACTATTATATAATAAAAATACCTTTGACTATCCAAAATATTTCTAAGCTTTCCAATACTCTCCTTAAATTTTTGATATGTCCTTATCTTGAATGCATCTTAATCAACTTGTGCTTCATAAGTATTTAATTTAATTATAAGTTGGGTGAATTATTCCATATGATTATTATATTTTAAAAAAGATTCACAATATGTTTCAATCACTATGAATATATCCTCATTGCAATCATAAAAGACACTTTCATTATCAAAATCCATACCTATGCTCCAAAGATGTCCCTTAGAATATTAGGCATACAC
>JARHVA010003190.1:750000-870000 GCA_037957365.1 Torreya grandis | reverse complement strand
GCTACTAGGCCCATTCCTTCTTACTAGGTCTCTCAAGTACATACATCATGAACTCAACTTCAAGAAAAACAAAGACAACTCAAAATGACATCAATGACACTTTCATGACATCAATGATAGATTCATTCATATATTATAAGAAATTATCAATAGAGGGTTCAATTAAAAAGGTAATTGGGGATAATTTGAGCTTCTTCAACCTATTTGTGACTACAAATGTGATTTTAGGCTCAATTAGCCTTGATGTCATCATAGATTGAGACAATTAGTCAATTAAGGAAATTAGTGATGTCATTTGGGCCAAAATGAGCCTTATAAAATTAATTCCTATTTAAATGATGTTAATTAGGGCTAAAAGGATTGGTTTAATATTTAAAAAGTTTAGAATTTAGGGCTTAAGGTTAAGGTATATGGTTTAGGTATAGGGTCTAATTATAAAGGAAATAGGGGCCAATTTGAACTTGTTAAACCTATATATGACTATAAAATGTGATTTTAGGGATAATTAGCCCCAAATTCTTCACAAGTTGTGTCAGTTAGTCAATTAGATAAATAAATGATGCAATTTGGGCCAAATTGAGCCCTATGAAAATAAATATTACTCTAAAGGATGTAAATTGGGTCTAAATCAATTAATTCAGGGTTTAATTTTAAGGTTTAGGATTTAGTTGTTGGGGTATAGGGTATAAGGTTTAGGTTTTACGTTATAGGGTTAAAACATGAAGGCAATTGGGGCCAATTTGAGCTCATTAAACCTATTTATCACTACAAAATGTGATTGTGGGCTCAATTAGCCCCAATATCATCAAATATTGAGCCAATTAGTCTATTAGGGTAATTAGTGATGTAATTTGGGCCAAAATGAGCCTTGTACACCTAATTATTAGTCTAAATGATGTTGATTTAGGCTAAATCAATTGGTTTAAGGTTTATGATTTATGATTTAGGGTATAGGGTTTAAGGTATACAGTTTAGATTATAAGGTCCAATCATAATGGGAATGGTTTTTTTAACCAGATATTAATTGGCAGGGTTTATTGATTAACTAGGAATAATTAACAAAGTAAAAAATGATTAAATTTATCATAATATTGTAGAAATATCCATGATCCATGGAATGAAAGAAGTGAGGTTTGTTTTATCTCCATGGGATTACTATTAAAAATGTATTCAAGAAGTATAAATCATTTTGTGTATTATTTTTTGCATTATATAGTTCCTAAATGTGTTAGGGCCTCGTCGATGCATTTTTTATAGAGTGGATGCCTTAATGTGTGCATAGGGAATGTGGTGGGATCAACATGTGGCACTTTTTGAGGGATGTTAAAAAACTATTATATCATACCTACATCCTATCATGAAACCTTCATACCTCCTATGGTTTCTCCTTAAAATATTGAAACCCTAAAATATGGCTAAGTCTTAAACCCTGAAAGCTTGAAATTTGTATAAGTCTGAACTATGATAGGATCCTCTAAATCCTAAAATTTTCATTATAGATCTTAAAAGTTTGAAAACACTCTCAAACATATTAAAATTATATAAATAAAATATAACTTAAAGTATATAAACTATATGTCCCTATCTAAATGTAAACTATGTGTTTGATTTTTAGCCCCCCCAACTTTGTGCACTTACCCTTATATCAAGTATTACCATTATAATATTAAATAATAATAAAAAATATAAATATATCATTTATAATATAATAATATATCATTTTATAAAATATTTAAATTGTAACACACAAATATGTTATTAATTATGCATTTTTTTTAGAGTTTGGAGCTATGAAATAGGTCTAGGACACAACTGGGGCCCCATTCCTCGAAAACTATATCAACTCAAACATTCACCACTAACCGCCAAAATTGCCAAGTCAACTCAAATAGCCATAGCCTACCTAATATAACACTCAAAAGACCACATCCACCCTAAAAACACCATGTGAGATTTAAAACTAAATGGATCTATGCATAACCAACCCACTTAACCAACCCTTCTACATCTCATTGGCATTTATAATTATTGTTATTATTATATAGTAAAAATAATATTTGTGTGTGTGTCATAATAAAATTTATTATATATAATATATAATATAATTATATAATATGTATACATCATAATATATTACTATATTATTAATATGTGGTGTGTATTACTAATATTATATATAATAGTAATATATTATTATGTATACATTTTATATTGCAATCATTAAAATAAAAAAATTATGCCTTAGATTCCCACTTGAGGTCAATTTACCCTTAGTATAAAACTTGACAAATATTATGGGCCCTTTTAATCCACTTTTAGTCACATGGTAGTCAAAAATAGCACCAGGCATATAGAACACCAGATGAGACACATAATGATGTAATCCATTAGTGATTTACATCCCTACACCATTAAAAAAGTAAATTTTCATCTCCTTAAGGGGATTAGGGTTGGCCTATATCTATTATTAATTCACTCTCCCAAGTCATTTTTATCATAACACTATATAAACACTACTTTCACACTCGTACACCCTAGGTGGACATTATCATAGAAAAGCACACAAAAGTAACACTTCACATTGAGGGAAAGCTCCCAATTATTCAAACATTATATTAAATCATCCCATAAATTTAATAATCTAGCCTAGCATAGGTATTCAAATCTAAAATAACCTCTAAATCATCCTCTCATGCATTCACATGTAGGCATTCTAGAATTCATAAACATTCATACATATCACATAAGTAGGAGAACTACATAAAGTTTGCTTCTTCCTCAAAGTATTGGTATGTAAGAAACTTACCCACATAAGGGTATGGAACACATATCTATAACATCAAGCTCACTAACCTTTTTTTCTCATGGTGTTCATTCAAACCCTTACAATCATAAAAATCTAGAGTTTTTTGAGGGAAACATATTTGTAGGTAAAAGTATTGATCTCACAGACTTTAAATTTGGACCATAGTTGGAATAGGACATATTCTACAAAACTCAAAAATTATTCACAATGAATAATAAAGGATGAAAATAATGATACTTAGGCTAATATCACATCATGCTACTATAGAAAAAAGACCATGTTATTATTCTATCTTAGTTTTTACTATTGGATCCTATTTTTGAATTTCAGACTAACTTATGCACTAATTTTCACACCACCACTTGACCATTTTAGTCATTTAATAAGCAAAGTATTATTTCTCCTTATTATTTACTATTTTAAGAACAATTTATAATTATAGTAATTAATCATATCAATGGGTGTAATTATTACATATTTATTCCCTAATGTATTATTCCAAAACATTAGCAACCTAGGGTTTTGTATCCCATAAATCCATTAAAAGTTAAAACATTTTGTGAACATGACTTACTTAAAATAGTGAAAAAACCCTAAACCTAGACTACCTTTAGGGTTTATGTTTCCATCCTTATATAAATCATACTTAGATTTTAGATCCCCATATCTTCTGATTTTTATTTTTTCTAGTCATGATAATAATGAGAGAATATTTTTATCACTTTCTGATGCAAAGTTTTCTAGTTTCATTTTCATGCTTGTTTCCTTTCATTTGGTTTCAATTAAAAGAATATATAAAAACATGTATACATGATGTTTAATATTAGTTAAAATATAATTTATTTAACTTAATCCATAAATTTAATACCCTAACAACCAACTTTCAAGTTTCAATGTCATATCTTATGCACATGAAAGAATCTCCTTCTCCTCCTCATCTCCATGAGGGTGGTAGTTACTTTCCCTCTAACCAAGTCCATGATATCACTCATCCATAAGATGAAAAAACCTATATTACTATTACTAATTCCCATACTTAGCATATCCATGCCTCCACCTTTTCTATACATTGTGTGTGCCTATATATTCAATCAAAAGCAACTAGGGCTTGTACTTGTGAGACTCTAAGGGATGAAATTATCAGTATGAGCAAGCTAATTTCAGAACTGCAAAATAAAAATTAGATATTACATGAAAACATTATAGTATTTGAAAATTAGATTAAAAATAAAGAGCCTCCATGAAAAATTAGTGTCAATTATGTATATGTATCTTCACCTAGTCAATTTATGGCAAGCAATGTTACATATCAAAATAAGAAATCACAACAAAGTGCATCTTCAACTAGTGATTCAAAAAGTAGTCAAAGATCAAATAGAATCTCAAGTGAAATATTAAGATAAATGATTAAATATAATTTGATCAATCTACCTTATCTACATCTAGTGAGGAGATCTAGATATTATTATGTATACCATAAAATGCATGGTCATCACATAGATTAATGTTTGGAATTAAAAAGCATATACAACACATCATTGCTAATGATGAACCTATAAAAGATAAATTAGTTAAGAAATCCATATTAATAAAAGAACATATTAAAAATGGGTCAAATTAATAAATAGTATGATTACCAAAGCATAACTCATAACAACAAAAATTTCACAAAGAAAAATTAGAGAAAAAAATAGCACATCAAACACATTTAAAACAAGTGAAGGATACAAATATACCTCTCCAAAATTAGGTCCCACTTTCCAAGATCTATAGGTTTGGTAAAAAATATCTACAATAGTTTTATTATCAAGGTCAAATGCTGGAAAACCATGCCTAAGGCATCACTAGTCCTATTATAGTAGTTGATAATAATGGTAAACAATGTTTGGGATTTATGAAACATACTAAGGGAAATCATTCATAGACATAATTTATCAAGGCATAATATCTAGATACATAGTTAAAGTTACAAAAAGAGTAAGAACTTAAGTTTCACATTTAGAATCAATCTAAGCCAACAAGCATTCTCAAAAGAGGGTTTATAACAAAAGAGCCTCCAAATCAATATGACAATAACCATCACAATTTCAAAGGGCATAGTCACAAAAAATATTATGTAATCACAATTGAGAAAGGTCAATTCCATAGTATGAGGCAATTATTTATGCTCATCTAGATACAATAGAAGTCAACAATAGTTTTCATTGGTTCAAAATCAAGATGATAATAATAAGTGAAATAATATAGGTTATTATGATTGCCAAAATATTGATAATGAACAATATTTAGGTTCACACTATATCTTAATTCAATAACAATACATCCATCACACTTCAAAAGAGTTCACCATTTCTCTTTTTGATGTAGGATCCATTGACGGTGGGTCTCTCATGAGACTTACTGGTTAGTAGTATATTTCCTCTTGTACATAATTTATTTATCTTGATCCTTGTACATAATTACATTTTCATGTTACTTGTACATAACCTATACTTAAAAAAATAAAAATAATATAATATATTAAAAAATATAAAAACATTCAAATAATTTCTTAAAAAATACAAATTTTAGAAGGTATGCATTTACATGTTTACATTCCTTCTATTTTCCAAATACTACTTATATTATCTATGCTAGTTAATTAGTTTTATCATATATACATGCTTCACTTGTTCCTTTCGAGTGTTTTTAGATTACTATAGGAATCAGGTCCTCTACACATATATAAATTTACTATTATCTACCCATTCAGAACACATACATAGATACACATATTTAGCATTGATACATTTACCCACTGGGACATCCTAAAACATAACTTTTGATTTCCCAAGTTATATCATTCTACACTTTGCATCATAGATTTAACATTGATTATATCCCTATATTGATCATCTTATACTACTCATATTTTTTGTTGACTAACACTACTATAAACTTAGTTTATCTACATATTTGATTTAATATGGATTTATACCACAAGTTCATACACACTTTCATTTTCTATCTTTCCTAATTTATATTTGATTATTTATCCTTATACATATATTCGAGGTTATTTGAATATGCCATATTTTTATGGTTCTAAGCTAATTTATTTCATTGTGTGTACAATTTGGATATGTGCCCATGTCCTTATGTACAATTCTTGATTATGTATGTGGACATTTGAACATGTACTTCCATGTGGATATAAGCCAACCCTACTTGTTATTTACATATGTGGACATTTTAACATGTCCTTGTAAGTATTTCCTTCTAAAAATTAGTGACATGTGCCCATGTCCCTTGTGTTGTGTTCCCTTGGCCTACTTTATGTGCCTCATGTGTTTGTATATATGCTTTAATGTATGTGTCCTGACCATGACACTTGTCTCTTACTTATTACACTCACACATAGTTTGTGATGCCATGAGGGACCTCATGTATATCCATTCCTCCTTGGGTGCCTTGATGGACATTATGCCCCATCCCCTTAGGTAGCTACTAAGATTATATATATAATTTTTGTTTACATACATGTGTACATTATTTTATCTATCTTGAAAACCTTTTAAATGATAGTTGTAGCATACATTGTAAACTTGTTCTCTAGCTTTCAACAACCAAAACTCAATTTAAAGCTTAAACATGCATTCCAAATTTTTATTCAATAAAATGGTGACCATTTTTTCAAAATTATTACTATTGTTACCAACTTATGCTCAGATTATTTTACAATCTAATGTCATGTATATGCATTATATTGGTTTATCATGAAGATATCATATGTTTTCAGCCTAACACACATGATGCATATCTTTTATTTTGAGGAAAATTATTATAGAGGTTCAACAAATCCCATCCAAAGAGGGGGAATTCACATGGGTATGTCATAAATATAGGTACATCCTAATGAACTCATAACATAGTTTTTAACACGCAGACACAAAATATAGAGATCAAATTTAGGAAAATAGAGTGAAAAATAGTCAGAACATATCAATATTAGTTTTAAATAGACGCAACACATTTGTTCAATAACATAACATAGAGGACACTAACATACTATGTTATTGACTGGGGGACTGCAATACTGTCAAGTTACCCTAGAAATAGAAAATTTTAAAATTGTCAAAAAATGTATAGTAGGTATAGTCTAGGTTTATAAAGTATCAGTCATAGATTATCAAATGTGCTCATTTTATGCTCAATTATATGTATAATTACACAACTTTTATCAAATTAGGGGCATCATGTTTAGGATGATCACTCTCATTTCAATTTTAGATACTTAGACATAAATTATTATGACTCGGCCCAGAATCCATATACATAGATATCAAAGTTGGAGGTATGTGCATGACACATTATTACCATGTGTTTATATTTGAAAATTGTACTATCAAATGGAATTGAAACTCGATGTAATTATTGATGTTGTTATTCTAAACACCATTTGCACTTGGTTTACACCATATTTATGTATTATTTCATCTATAGTGGTTGGCATTACCGAGTAGTCCTTGAGATACATTCATGGCCTGAGTGACCCCTGAACTATTTTATATTTTAGAGTTTCTAAGTGGCCTTAGAACCATCCTACATAACGTCAATTACATTATACAATTTTATTTTTAGATACATCTACTACACATGGGTAGGTAATGATGTAGTCATACCCTAGTTGAGTTATTGATCCACCTATAGAGGAGTGTTAGACAAGCCATCTATCCAGTCCAAGTTAATCATAGATTATGATCCACCGATTAGGGGTGGGTAATGATGGAGTCAAGTCTAGCTTGAGTTATTGAGCCACCCACACATGAGGATTGATAAAGACATCAACTCAATCCAAGCTATTCACCATTTTATCACTAGCTATAAACATAGCATGTCAACAAGTTTTAGCATTGGTCCACATACCTAGTGAGGTGTATTCATTCCTTTTCTCTCTCTAATATCTTTACTCAATTTTTTATATGTTTTAAATATTTCTTAAATAAGTACTAATGCATAAATATGTCATTCATAAGACATGCAATGGATCACATTTCGTAGATTCAGATCCACAGTCATGGGATTTGCTTCTTAATAATTCTAGGTACGTATCTCTTTCCTTTCTCCTAGTCATTTCACTTTACTACATTTATAGAATAAATGGGTGGATTTATTCATTAAAATTAATAATTTATGACTTGGATGCCCACTTCAGGTCACTTTAACCTTAGTATATCACTTGATCCATCTTTGAGGTCCTTTTGATCCAGTTTTAGTCACATGGTAGTCACACATAACACCTAGGCCTATAAAACACCATATGAGACACATAATGGCATAATCCCTTAGTTATTTAGGTCCCTACACCATCTAAAACGTAATTTTACATCTCATTAAGAGGATTAGGGTTGGCCTATGCCTATTCTTAAGTCACCCTCCCAAGTCTTTTTTTATCAAAACACTATATAAACACTATTTTCACACTCTTACACCCTAGGTGGACATTATCACATTAAAGCACACAAAATTACCACTTAACATTCAAAAAAATCTCCCAATTATTCCAATATTGTATTGACTCAACCCATATAAAAATTTTATCCCTAACATAGATATTTAGATCTCAAGTGGCCTCCAAGGCATCCTCTCATGCATTCACACTCAAAAAATTTAGCATTCATAGAAATTCACACATTTCACATAAGCAAGATAACTAAGTCAATATTGATCCCTCTTCAGAGTATTAATATGTAGGCAATGTACCATTAACCCTTTTTTTCTCATGGTGTTTATTCAAATCCTTACAAGCACAAAAACCTAGAGTTTGTAGAGGAAAATAGAGCTATATGAAAAGGTATTGATCACATAGACTTGAAATTTGGATCATAGCTATAATAAGATCTGATCTATGAAACACAAAAAGTATTCACAAATATTCTAAAGAAGGAAAATAATGTTGTATAGGAAAATAATTCATCACAATAGTGTCCAATACCATACTACTATCTAAAAATACCACACTATTATCCTAGCTTAGTTTTTATTATTGGATCTTGATTGTGACTGTTAGGCCAACCTGTACACCAATTTTTAGATAGCCACTTGACCATTTCATTCATTTAATAAGGTAAGTATTATTTCTCTTGATTGTTTACTATTTTTAGGAAACTTTCTGGAGTTATTATAATTAATCAAATTAGTGGTTGTAATTATTACATATTTATTCCCTGATTTATTATTCCAAAACATTAGCAATCAAAGGTTTTACATTCCATAAATCCTTATATGTTATAAATCATATATTAAATATAATAAATTATATTGTATATATATTATAATATTAATTTATATCACTTTGTCAAGGTTCCTCATTTATTGTCAAGGTTTCTAATTTATTACTACAAAATGTGGAAAAGCAACAAGAGGTAAGTTTACAATGTTACCCATTATTAATAGTCTTTTGATTATTTTTCAAATTATTTTACTCATCAATTGATGCCATGCACTTGGAATGAGCTATTATTTTTGGATAATTTTAGATTCATGAAAAATTACATTACAAAGCCTTTAATTATTATTTATCTTTTTGATCATTCTTTCACAAGTCACAAGTTCAATTCTAAAAAAAGAGTTGAATGTGTCATTCCATTTACTCAAAAATTGTATGCATGTAATTCGGTAAGCTTCCTTAAATTTCAAACTTTCCATGTAATTTAATTTATTTATCTTAAATACTTATCATAATGTTTTAGATAATTACCTTTTTTCAAAGACTTATACTTTAGTTGCTTTTATGATTTCTCTCTAGTTTAGTTTTGATAAAATTGAACTTAATGGAAAGTTGTAGCTTACCAATATTCATATCGACATCCCACCTTTCATTATAAATTTTAATTGTTGGCCACATGTATTATTGTGAAAGTTTTAAGAAACTCTGACAAAATAGGTTACATGCAAGGCAAAAATTAACTACATGTTTTGAATGATTCATATTTAACATTATGTGAGCTAGTTAATTTGCACATCATGTTTAGCTGAAAAAGTGGAAGCACTTCACCATGGAAGACCCATCTAACTTAATTATTAGAATCCTATGATTGATGATATCTTGTATAAATAATGTATTTTATTAGATGTTTTTTTAATAAAGTTTAAAGGAAATAATTTAGAATCAATGTTATTTTAAGTGCCTACTAGAGGAATGGTGCTTTAAATCACCCTAAATTTTTATTATTTATCATTCTCAAATATAAAAATTTCATTGGTTGTTAGGTTTGAAATTAATAATTTTAAATATGATAATGTGGAAGAATTATAAATTTTTTTAGAAAGAGAATTTTTAAAAAAAATTCAACATTCAATTATATGAGGTTAAATATTTATAAATAAATTTACTAAAGTTTTATAGTTATTATTAGGCTAATGGAATTTTATTTTAAATCCTGGAACAAAAATCTATCTATGTATCTTTATTATTCATTCTCTAAAAATAAAACACTACCATGTGTTCATCCCACTACATATACAACATGTTTTTCTAAAGTTTTTAACTGTTCAAGCAATGACACATGTACAATTACAATACAAGTATCAACACAATGAATTCTCACCTACATTTGTTCATTAACTTCTCTATCAATGAAAATATCAATAAAAATCAAAGTGAATATTATTTTAGTTAATGTGTTGTAGCTTGTAGATATTCCTAAAACTAATGCTTTTATTTTTGGGAAATTGTGATTGTAGAGAACAAAACCACCTATATTTTTACAAAAATAATATTTCCATTCAAAAAACACAAAAAATAAACATGTTCATTAGAAAAAACATTCCATTTTAAAATAATCTACCTTCAATGAAAAATCAATAAAACTATTTTACTGTAAAAATAATTTTTGATATATTATTCCAAGTTGTTCAAAATGATTTAAAATAATTATGCATTTCAATGTCCTGGGAAGATTGGAAACTTTCCTTTATAGGAAATGTTTTAGTCATATGAAGCATACTAACTACTACAAGCCATTTTAAATAACATATAATGTTTTACATACTAAATTTTTTAACAATTATTATATTATCCAGACAATATGAGAGTAGATTCATAATGCTTGTGAGTCAGTCTCTACTACCATGGTTTATGTAGAATATTCTAATGTTTTTTTAATATGGTGAATTTATAGAAGGGAATCATATTAAATACTAATCTATGAAGATAAAATATATATGATAAACTAATGTGAGATAAGCACTACTATCAAAATAATTAAGATAACAAATTAAAAGAAATGAAATACACACAAGATTACATAGTAAACAATATTTTTACCTGGGAAAACCCTTTTGAGTACAAAATTGAACACATAAAATCCTTTATTATATTGACTTAACTGTTTACAATAAAATAATTCACTACCAAGTTATATTTTTACTATTGAATGTACAAGTATATATAGGCAAATCAATAGGTAAATCATGGGTGCAAAAACCATGCGCCCCAAAATGATAGGTCCTAAAAACCATGGGTACCCATAAATACATGTAAAATATAAAACATATTTCCAAAAATCTCCCACTTGTTTAATAATTTCCATAGGGTCCATATTCAATATCTAATGGCAGTTATGTCCATCAATTTTTTACACCAAGAAATTTATCGATATTCATAACCTTTGTCAGTGATTGAAAAACATTATCACCTAATGCTACCTTCTTTAATAGTATATTATTTTCATCCACCATTTAATATTATATATAATATAATGTTTTTTAAGGGTATTTCTTAGTTAAAAACACTTTGAGAGTCATAATATATGCTTCCAATCTTTTGAACAAAACTAATGGTGTAATTTTTTTTAAAAATCTAAACCACTTCCCTGATTACATAAGTAGCTTCCATTACTCTGGTGGATATCACAACACTAGTCTATCATTTTTTTATCAAGCTTACATCTTCACAAAAAAATTGAACACATACTCACTAGTAGACCTTTGACAATAAAGGTATCCAACCCAATTTGAATCCATTAAACCATGTAGATTAAATGTTTTGCTTTCATCAGATGTTAGGGATCAACTAACTATGTAACAAGAAGTAGCCATTACTTCAACATAAAATTTATTTATCTAAAAATGCATCACTCATCATGTTTTGGGTCATATCCTTTAGGATTTTATTCATCCACTCTATGAATCCATTATATTATAGAGTGTATGGAGTCATCTTTTGTATTTGAATACCACTACGTCTAAAAAAGTTGTCAAAATACTTTGATTAGTAATCACCCATGTTATTTATACACAACACCTTGATCCTCTTATTTAATTCTCCCCAAGGTATTTGAACTCATTGAATTTATTGAGAACTTCATATTTATTCACAATGAATTAAACTATGTCTTGTGAGAATTGTAATATATGAAAGTCACATATTAGGTATACCTAATCAATGATGGAACCCCAATCAATTTGAACACATCAATGCAACTCAATTTCAAGATTCCACTTGCCTATGAAGCACTTTTTGGGAATTTTATTTGACTCTAATTTTGTTAAACATAGAGTTCTTATAAGTGAAAATCCAAGGGAAAATTATCCATCCATTCCACCATATATTTTGTTAGTATCATGAGTAGACCTTGCTCACTACTATGATAGTTTTTTAGGCCATAACATTGATCCTCTACAAAATCTAATATGCACATTCATTTTTTAACCTTGGTAGGAACTAAATAACTATAACATTAGCTACTGACCATACAATTACATCAAGTAATAATATATTACTAGTGTGCATACTCATTGTTAATATCATGGATCTACACACCATCTTGCACCCATATCTAATAAATGACACCTGAATATAAGCATCAATCATTTTTTAAAAAAAATAATTTCTTGGAAAATCTAGGAATGTGTAGGACACTTACCACAGTTTTGATCCTTCCATATTTTATTCTCAACTTCAATCTACCTCTTCCCACAACTTGGTAATTTGATTTATCTCCTAAAATGTGTCACCATCATTCTACTATTCATACTCACAAAACCACTCCTTTGCATTAGTCATATGAAAGGAGGTGTTAGATTCAATCAACCGTGCATGATTACATGTGTTTGAGCTTGAGGTTGTAAGATATACATCTATATATTTTTTCCCCATCATTCTCATTAATCAAAAAATATTTCATGTAGAGCTCCCACTTAAACAATTATTTATCATAAGTTATAAAAACCCTAACTCTTCACACAAAGTTATGGCCTAGCTCTGATACCAATTAAAGAGAAAATAGATCTAATAAACTAAACTAAGAGAAACACTACTAATAGAATCTTTAATCTACCATAATAATAGAAATGGAATATACAAGATTACATAATACATATGCTTTCACTTAGGCAAAAACATTTAGAAAAAAAATAGCATAAAAACTCCTTTATTGTATTGACTTAACTATTTACAATATAATAATGTGATACCAATTTCTATTTCTCCTATGTTGTATGTACAACTATATGTAGGAACATAAATAGGTAAACCATGGGTCCTAATACCATGGGTACAAAAAACCATGGGTACCATAAAACCACATGTCCTAATATCATGGCTACCCATAAATACATGGAATATATACAACATATATCCAACACTTTATCCAAGGGATTATGTTTGATGTCATTTGTAATAACTTTATCAGATATAAATCTATTATATATAAATAAATAAATTCAAGGGAGAATTATAATAATGATATAAAAATGATGAATAAATTTCAAGGCTAATAAGACAACCCATAATTTATAGGTATATAAATGCTAAACAATGTCAATAAGGCATCTCATAGTTTTAATTGAAATGAATTTTAATTTCTTGACAATTACCCAAATTTATAACAAAAAATGATGTAATAGAAGAGTAAATAACTTAAAAAATACCCTTCCAAATCACCATGAATTACATGTAGTGCTCTCTCTCTCTCTCTCTACACACACACAAACTAAAACACTAAAAAGTGAGGAACAATACCTTGGTAAGAACAACCTTCATACCTACCATTACTTAGATGATAATTTTTTTTGTAACATTGAGCCATTATAACCCATAAAATACAAGTCCCATTGATTTAGATATTAGAAAAATAACCCATAGATGAATACAATGCATTGAATAGCCATAAACCCATCCAAGAAGTTTCCACAAATTGAAAGCCACAACCAAGTAAAATTAATTTAAAAAAAATTAATGTAGGTGTAGATGAGAATTTTCATGTAATGTTATATTTACAATTTAGGATGGTGGACATAGAGGTGTTGGGTTTTAAACAAATTGTTTCTCTTGGCCATATGGTGAAAATGTCAAACCTATGATGACACTGAGATGAGATACCTATTGGAGTGCATAGGGGATAGATTAGGTATTTACATTGAGAGAAAGGTAAAACATATAGTAAATGAAATGGAATGAGGGATTTTTATCTGACTAACACATAGAGTGTGAAGATGGATGTGGAGAATGGATGATGGAGGGAAATATAGGTCTACATTGGAACATATATGAGACAAGGGAGCGAATAGGTACATATTCATTCTTAGAGGATAATACATAGGATTTTTCCTAATCATCTCTTTAACCCATGAAGAATTGTTGCACATGAAGTGGGACATCATTCAAACTTTCAAGCTATGTGGTGTAATATACATTTTAACTACATACTTTTAGTTTGACCTTCAACAATGCTAGGGAAGAGATGAGCGGCTGCCCATTTGTAGTTGCATGGGACACTTGTCCCAAATCATACATGTAGCTAACACTATTAATTATATATGTGTTATATAACTATATTAATTATAATAATATAATAGTATAATATAAAAATAATATATTATATAACTAATAATTACAAATCTATTATATAATGTTCTATTTTAATTTTATATATATATATATATTCAATATCAATAATATCTTTATTATATATATTATTAATAATATATACTTTTATATAACCGATGAGATGTGGGTGAGTTGGTAAAGTGACTCAGTTATTTCAAGCACCACCCAGGTTTAAATATCAATATGGTATCGAAGGCTAGATGTGGCCGATTGTTGGTATTCTTGGGTCAGTTGTGGCTAATTGTTGGTATTCTTGGGCCAGTTGTGGCTGATCATTAGTATTCTTGGGCTAGTTATGGCCAATCATTGGTATTTTTGGACTAGTTGTGGCCATTCATTGGTATTATTGGGTTGGTTGTGGCCATTGGTAAATTTGGTGCTTGTGATAGATGATCAATTGGGGATCTAGGCCCCAAAATGTGTCCTAGACGTGTTGGATTTCTAATTAAAAGTTAATAGCTATCTAAAATATATATATACTTTTATATATAAAATTTACATATATATATATATAATTATCTATATGATATATTATTTACTATTATAATATATTTTATTTATAATTGGTATATATAAATATAAATTCTAGAACCTCAATGTTTGATCCCCACATCAACAAAATTGCATCATTGATTTGAGATCCATATGAGATGTGGAGCATTAACATAATCAAATAAGCTCTCATGATGTCGCCATCCACCCTTGATAATAGAAAATGATTGATCTAAGATGTCAACTCCTTATAAGCTATGTATCCCTTTGTAATGGGTGTAATTCATATAAATACACTATCTACCTTTAATCTAGGTTTAGTGTATTATATGGGCCCTCTAGTGTATGATACCACCTCAAATACACTATCATTGAGCCTCACCATCACCTCTCAACTCACCTTAAAATATTTTACCAGTTGCATGTTTTGTATATATTTTCCCTTCCCTACCAGCTCATAATTAGTGAATCTCACCATGAAATAAAATGTCTCATCTGCACAAAACACATTACCACATCGTATGAAGAAACACATAGCCTCATTTTCCACTACCATCTCTACCATAGATATATAGCTATTTTTGCTTAACACTTCATACAAAATCTTATATGGGGTCAACAATCATACCAATTTACACTCCCCCACTTTACTAAACATATATTTACTAAAATAAAATATTAAATCCCTTCTACTAATTTGATTTTGAAATGACTCCATGTCTGATGTATGGCGAAAATTAGCACTAAATTTCTATTGATTCAAGGACAAGACATTGATGTCCAAAAGTCTATATTTTAGCTTCTATTCATCTATACTTCCAATATATTGACACCTAGATAAATTACATTAAAACTAAGAAAACATACAAATATCATAATTTTACCCCTAAAAGAAAGGGAAAGGCCATACAAAACATGAAAATAGTGAAATATTTCAAAGTGAGTTTCACGGTGATGATCAAGGGAAATGATAAGGTATTTAAGGTGATATTGTAAACCAACAAGCCAATGTAATAATATAACATTATATAATAAAATAATAAAATATAACTCATGCTTTGAAGAACATGTTACCATTTGGAATACAAGCATATTACTCCATGATGACATATGGATAACATGTATCCCATATAATATACACCTACACATGTGAATATGTTAAATTTTAAATTAACACATCAATATAACAACGGTGTAAAATGATATGTGTCATTTATATGAAACCAAGGTGGTACCATATTTGATTAGACATTTTTTTATCAAGTGTGAATGAGGATGTCATCAGAGCTAATTTGATTGTAGTAGGGATTCATGTATCAGATGTAGCTCAAATCAATGATGTAATGCTAATGATTTTGGGACATGACATTGAGGTCCTAGATTCTATCTTGTAGCTTCCATTCATCCATGATGTTAATATATTAACACCTGGAGAAATATTTAAAGGTTAGTATGGTAGTGATGGTGAAGGTAAATGAAAGGGTATTTCATGTGATATCATACCTTATAGGGACAATATCATGCAACATACCCAAATTTAGGATAAATATTGGAGTTGCATGCCCTACACCCATTACAAATGGGTTTACAACTTACATGGTTATGGAATCCTTGATTGGTAGTATTTTATTATCATGGGTGAATGAGGACATGATGATATATGATTTTATTACAATAAGGACCCATTCACAATTTGCATCTTGAATAAATGTTGTATTGTTGTTATTGTGGGAAGAATACATTGAGTTATTATAGTCTATCTGGTAGCTTCTGATTATCTATAGTATCAATATATTGATACCCTAAGAAATTATAGTAGGCTTAAAAACATACAAAAATTACACACTTGGACCCTTGGAAGAAAAAGTGGCAAAAACCTCCATAAATATCTCATTTATGCTTTACTTCATAAAAAAGCCATAGAATTTAAAGGATGAGATGAGATCAATGATGATGGGTTTTGAGTGATGTATGATTGCCAATTTACATTCTTTTTCTTTAAAAAACCTTGCTTTACCAAAAAATAAAATTACATCCCTTCCAAGGTAATTTACACTCTTCAATATATTAGTTTCAACCTCCATAGAGGAAGTTATCACATACGAGGTGATTCATAATATTGGATATGTCAAACTGCCATAGTGCTTGGAAAATGTTTAATTTTTTTTTGAGTTGAATTGAATCAAATTAGCATATATTAAACTATTAAAATTTAATTATAGGATTATTTAGATCTGATGGTGAAATACAATATGCTAGTAAATCGCTGAAAGGACTTGTATACTGTGTCTTGATCGAATGCAAAAATTTAATATACAATTGAACAATTCCACAACAATATGAAAGAAACATAAATCAGCCTTTTTTTTTTTTGAATTAATCCATGTCTCAATTGAATACGATCATGATTTTTTGATCTAGGTTCATGCAATTGCCTATGAGGATTTATTGATAAATCATGTGCATTATGTTACCACATAAATACTTTTAAAAGATAAAACCTTGGATCCTACATAAAAATAATATATAGATAAAATTAAAAGGGATGAATGTATAAGGGGTGATATATCCTCTAAAAACCTCATGTAATTTCTATTAGATACATATCTCAAATGGGCCTCAAGGCCGATGAAGTTCTCCCTCCTACAGTGATTATGTGATCTAAAATTATGAAACTATATGATTGTAGATAGAATATTGATTAAAATTATTGGGATGCCTTAGATTTGAAACAAAATATATTAAAACTTGGATTATTACTATTACAATGTTTCAAAATTAAAATCAAAATAAATAATGCTCTTTTACTCAATGTGTAGTAGATTTTCAAAATGGTTGATAGATGCATTTGGAGAAGACTTGATGTGATTATATAGGTGAATATTTGGAATATTTTTGTATATGAATTAAAAAAATACACTAGATATCCATTGTGAAACATATCAATTTAAAAATTTAATGATTAGAGTACATGGAACAAAGTTGTGTTAGTGGACAAGGATGCAGTGCAACCCTGTCTGACCTAGTTCAAACTTGTCTGAGAAGGACAAATTCTACAAAAAAAGGTCTAATAGTATCTTATAGTTTTAATAGGGATGAAAAGGATTGAATTATGTATGTTTATATGATATTATTTGTGTCCATAATAGAGTATAGGCTCTCTTATAGATTGTAATTAGTGACATGGTGAATGGACCAAGTAAGTTAAGGATCTCAAGATTAAACATTTTAATGGACATAATGATTAATTTTATGTGTCTAAATTTTCCCACACATTATTTTTGTGATGCAATAAATTAAAATTACTAGAGTAAATTAGATTCAAAATTGAGTGTGTATGCACACTTTATCATTTGAGGTGAATCTTGATTGTGTAAGATGCCTTAATGTAAAACCTAAAACAGTATATGAAATTTAAAAATTTGAAAATTTAAATTTGAATTTTGAAAGTGAACAAGGAAAGTATACACCTAAAATTTTATGCAATATAATGTCCCTATAACTTGAAGGTGGAGAAGTGCTTGCCCCATTATTGAGGCATTTGTTGAAATTTTGAACTTATGGTGAATTTTGAGTGTTTAAGCCTCAATTTGAAAACCTTTGAATGTTCTTGAGTTGGAAATATTTCATGTTCCAATTCTAATTTAATTGTGTATATAAATATATAAAATATGTGAATGGGTGAAACTACCAACTATGGCTTGAGACATAGAAACCATGCATCTATATACATTGAGTGTCACTAGACTCTAACATGAACCACTTGTAAGATAAATACAAATCACACCACTAAAGATGAATCTATATTATTTTAAAATTATGAAACATAGAAACTTTTATCATTGATAAAATTTGAAATTTCCATATAGTAACTTGAACATGAATGAATATCATGCCCTTTACATTGTACTAAATTGATATTGAATGCCATTTTATTCTTTCAACTACTAAAACCTCTAATATTATTGAAAAATTTCCACTTTTCAATTGTAATAATGAATGCATATGAATGTGACATGCCCCATAATCTTAAAATTATGGATAATGCTATAATTTTTGAAACTATAGAGTCATAGATCTAAAATTCTCTCATAAAGACTTGACTTCTCAAGACAATCCCATTGTGATGCCCCAATTTTTAGATGAGGTACATAGTCTATAAGTCACTTAGTTTAAGAGAAGAGTTATGTAATATGTGAAATATGTAATCATGTATTAGTAACTGAAATTTTCAATATATTTCATCATAATATTTGAATATAGCATTGTATTTACATGAAGCATGTAGGAGACTAATATATCATTGAAGCATATAGTTTATTGGTCTCTAGTGATTTCTCCTCAGGCAAGGGTGAATTTCATCAAGATAAGGAGGAAGAAGTGATTGTTTAACAAACCCCCTAGGGATAAACAAGTAGTTACAATGGTGGAGGAGACGAAGCTAGGATGGATGCTAAATAGGGTAAGGAGGAGTTTAAGTCTACTAGGTAGAAGAGGAAGAGTCCCATCATGGAATATATGTAAGGAATAGGAAAACATACTAGAGGTAGGGAAAATAAAATAAAGAACATGGGGACCAACAAATTGGTCCTATATTCTGAGTCCAAGGATTCAAACTAGCTTCTTCTAGCATCTATATTTTCTCTCATATTTTTGCTGGTGTTTTGGCATCTTTTTGGCTGAAGTCAATGGTTATGGTTGGGTTTTAGGTTCTATTTATTTTTGCCTTTTTTTTCCTTGTATATATTTTGATATATTTTTTTAAGGGAATGGGACCTTAAACCTATCTTTTAGAATATCTAATAAAAAATATGCATGATACATATCATGGCACCAGAGTAAGAGTAGAGAGTATGAATAACACATGCTATGAATGATGGCATCACATAAATAAGAAATTAACATATAAATAATGTTATACAATGTCACACAACTTACATAAAATGTCATACATAAGGCACAAATGTCACATACAAGGGACATGTGAATGTTGCATAAACACATAAGGCTAAGAGCCACACTAAAATGGTTTAATGATACCATTAAATAAATAATATTAGCATAGAAGGATAAGGTATACACACATTAAGCATTAAATCTCTATCTTATCATTCAATAAGGTAAAAAAATAAGCATAGAATAAATGAAAGTAGTCTATGTGAACCTTATGTATCCATGTCATTTTTCAAAAATAGCATTTTCACATGACACATTTATAGGATGAGTGAGTAGAAAAACATTTGTATGATATGTATCTCAACATGGTATAAAGGTTTAAGATAGAAAAAACATGTTAAATTGTTCATGGAGAATGAAGATATGTCCCAACTTGGCAAGGTTGTTAGGTAATAAAGGAAGCCTAACATTGAAAACCATGTAAGATTATGTCCTGTATAACACTCAAATAACTCATGAAAAATAATGTGAATTAAAAAATGAGATATGTTATCTATCTGACATATAATAAATAACATATGGAAGGATGTAAGCTATAAATGATGGAAAATTCTTCCTAGGTCCCAAGTTTCTAATTATTGATTTGATTTTTATTTTTTAGTTATTAATTGAAGAAAATATATGTTTAGTTTCAATAATGGCATAAATCCATGATATTTATGGGAGTTTTTATAGGTTTTACCTCTAGTTTAACTATTTGATAAGCTCTTGCACCCATCCTTTCAATGATTACGAATGGCCCCAACCATATGGGTTTGAATTTTCATTTGTTCTCTTTATTAAAATTGGTACTATTTTGATTTTATTTTAGTATTAAATCATCAATTTTAAATTCAAAATCATATATTTTCTTTCCATGTGCTCATTTGATACATTCTTGATAAAATTTTAAAAATTCAAGAGCTTGTATGCATTTATTGTCAAGAATTTCCAATTATGTAAACATTTTTCTTAATATTCATTATCTTTAATAATGCCTTTTAATTAGAACCATTAGGAGGGTATTTTTATCTTTATAATAAGTAAATCTTATATTCCATAGATAATATAGTATGTCATAGCCTTTATTAGTGTGTCTACACTTATACAATATTACCAAAGAGCGTAGATTATTTTATTAAGATAAATTTTTATGTGATTTGAAAAAATCTTACGTAAAATATTATTGATTATTTTATTAGTTTATTTTAATGTATTTATTCCATGTGGGAATTATGGATTGGAGAAATTCTAATATAGCACAAAATATTTTGACTATGTTATTCTTAAAATATGAACCATTATATGTTATGATTGTGAAAGGTAGGAAGAATCATACGATTATAAGTATGAGCAAGAGATTTAAAATATACTAACCTAATGTAGATTATAGGGGTATTTATTTTACCTATTTTTTTAATATAACATAGTTGTAATAAGAAACTTGTGTTTTTCTAAATATTATGGATTGGTTTTTATAATTAGATCAAAGCCTCAAAGAGAGAAAGACCATGGAGAGACAAAAGGTTGTAATGCACATGATGGAGAGTGATTGAGATTTATATGAATTTTATATTGGGAACATAATTTATCATATAAATTACACTCTCATTCTATTTTTGGCTAATAATATCATTGATGTAAGAGCTTTGAAGACATGGTTTTACCACTAAAGTGGCCTCCACATTCACTATCATGAACTTAGAGTATAGCAGTTTGAGCTTTGATTTTATTTAAATATATGAAAAAATATCCATAAAAATAAATATAAAGAGTGATCCACTAATGATTACATAACCCATGGCTTGGAATTTTAATCAATTTTAATCTTCTCATGTAGTATTTTATAGAGTAGTAGATTTGTATAGGTAATTATATATATCAGTGTACTACTCAGATTATTTTCTCATCATTTGACTACCAAAATTTCTATTACATTTATAATATCCATATAAATCAAAGGATTGTGTAATTGTTATATATTAAATATTGCATGATTATCATTAATATATATTAGGATTAAATATGCAATACTAACCATGGCATTAGCATGCCAATTATCTTTGTAAGGATACTTTCGATGGGGAAAAAATAAGTGTAGTATAAGATGTTGGACCATGAATTATAAAGTATTATATTTATTATTTAGTTTGATAAAAATTTAGGACATCTTTTATGAAAATATGTGAATCACCATATACACATAACTATTTGATTTGAAAAATTTCTATGGTTAATAGGCTTAGTATTATAGTTTCATGTTTTGTTATGTTATTTGTGCATGAAAAACTTAAGAAAAAATGTAAAATGCATGTGTTTTCCTCATGGATTAAAAAATACAATCCCAAACCCAATGCCTATAACACATTTAGATCCATATAAATACATGTTCCACATATTAATTTGAATACTATAAGAAGTAAAATCATCTCAAAATTCGGTTGTAAGAAGTAATGGATCATGTAATGGGGAAGTATCTAATTGATCTATGATAACTTTCCATTTAAAATATTTATGTGATTTAAATTTTAAATAAAACAAAGTGAAAAATATTACCTACTTTTCTAAATGCCCAAATAGATAGGAATTTTACATCAGAGAATTGAGTGGGTCAATTTTTTAATGACATGAATTTCATTGTGAATTTAATAGTGCATAGATTTTGTGTGGTAAAAATAAGATCTAATCATAGATTTTTAATAACAACATAATTTTTCTCATAATCGAATAGTGTGTGACTAATTTAGAAAACTTCACATTCATGATGATTGTCATCATATTATGCAAGAAATGCACCTAAAGCATAATTAGTGTAAAAAATGTATAATAAGCAGGGTCAATCTAGTATATGAGACATAAGAATAGGTGTGTTTGGAATATATTATTTAATTTCATCAAAATTTTGTTGACAAGTCTCATAAGATTCAAATTTGGTATCTTTATCAAGTAAATTTATAAAGTATTTTATTTTATCTATTGATTGAACCATGAAATGTCAAATAGGTTAAATACGACCTTATAAGCATTGATATTTATTTAAATTAGTTGGAAGCATCATAGAAATTATATATTTTAATTTCTTTGGGTCAATCTCAATGCTTCTTTGAGAGATGATAAAACCCAAAAATTTTCATGAATATACTCCAAAAATACCATTTTTTTGCATTTAAATGTATATTTTCTTTCCTCATTCTTTTAAATATTTGTTACAAATCAATATCATGGTCTTTTCAAACCTTTGATTTAGATAATAAATCAACAACGTAATATTTAAATATTTTATATATGTAATCATGAAAAAATATGTGTCATGGCTCGTTGATAAATTTATCTTGCATTATTTAATCCAAAATACATGATTATATTACAAAATGTAACCCATGGTGTGATGAATGATATATTTTACTTATATATAGGATTAATATTGATTTGATTATATCCCAAGAAAACATCCATGAATGATATCATCTCATATCCTATGGTGGAATCCATAATCATATCTATGTTTGGTAATGCAAAATCATCTTTATGACAAGATTTATTTAAATCATAGTAATCTATGCAACATTAAATATCTCCATTAGGATTTATCACTCATATAATATTATAAACCCATTTAGGAAATCATTAGTGTGAATGAATCCTATTTCTAAAATAATTTCAAATTCACTTTTGACTAACATAGAAACGTTTGGACGCATATTTATTATTGAATTTGGATATAACACAAAATTGTGCATGGCCATTAGTGAGTCAATTCTAGACACGTATTTATATGCCCATGCAAATAATTTGAGATAATCATGTATATATGGTTGAAGATATTTTGAATCATCATGTTTTAAAATAGAGTTTATAAGTATTAGTCATGGATCCTTGTCGGTGCCAAAATAAAATTTAGTTATTTCCTCATGAAGTACTATTGATCTATATTCCACATATGGAGTGGTAGAAATAATATTAGGATCAAATAATTACATTTACAGGATATAATCATTGTTTTTAACAAAATATGCGTGTGATTTTCTTTATGAGTAAATATTCTCTTATGTTGGAAGGAAGGAAGATCCTCATATGCACCTAGGTGTTCCAAATGAGACTCATCATTTGAAAATTCACCCAATGCCAATATTTCTAGTGATATGATGTTATCAAATAAGTTTAGGATATACTAATGGTAATTGAGAAACATTAGTAGCCTTATTATTATGATCAACACACATATGTGTGGTTTTTATGAACTTGGGAGGTTGATTAACCTGATTAAGCCCATAAGAAGTAGGCTTAATATTATATCCAAGGTTTGATTTCAATTCATTGACATGAGTAATAATAGGATAAAAAATAACTTGTGCATGTTTTCCCAACCCTATTATAATAGTATATGTATAATACTGTAAATATTTTAATCGAAATCCATATTGATTAAAGTTGATTGATTGGTTATATGAGTGTGGTACAAATAAGGTTAAATCAATAGGTGATATCAAGAGGGCTGCATTTATAGAACATAAGTATCCATAGGATGAACAATTACACAATATTTTAAGTGATTTTAGGCTGAAGGACATGTATATATATAAACTTTATAACTAAACTTAAGGCATGCATGTAATTTAGAAGTGAAATATTTATCAATACCATGATTTGGGAAGATCCTCTTTTTCAAAAATATAAAATTTGTTTTGTCCATATTATAGTATTAAAATAGAAGCTACGTAAAAAGGGAAAATATAAAAGTAGCTTAATAAATAATAGAAGATAATATTATCTAGATACTAACTTCTAGTGAACCTATTATTATTAAAACATTGCTTATTATTTGATTTATTTTTTTCCTAGGATTTCATACCTATTTCCATAAATTCCTAACACTGAAAGAAAAAAACTTCAACTTTAGATAAAATATAACATAAATTCATTCATCTTGTTCAATCTTAGATTTAATCTGACACTAAATAAGTTTGTCTTGTCACCTTCGATACATTATCTGACACAAAAGCTATTTATTTCAAATTTAGGTTGAATTTTTTTTGTCTATACAAAAAAATCTTTTGATTTTATTATTCTTTATTTTCAATTTATTTGTGTTTGTTTTAAAAACGGTGTTCTAGTAGCTTTCAAATTTCTTAGTGACTACAATGAATGGAAATGTGTGCTTTGTTTTAAAAACATCATGACATCATGGGTTTACGCCAATATTCATAGCCATTGTAGAACACTAAACTTTTGATTTAGTTTCCATGTACCTCATGGTATATCAAAAACACCTAGGATCAATTTTTTAAACCATAATAATCTTCGTTTATATAGTTAATTTATGGTGAACATGAGAGGAGTGTATCACCCAAGAAAATTGCTCTCAAAATACAACCGTAAACATGGTTAGTGGGCTACAGGGATGGTTTTTCCTCTATATCTAGTTATATGAAACATTGGGATACCACTAATCAATGAATGAGAAAATATATTTTAGATCACATGTGATCATATGAATCCTTGCCTAGATTACCTTTATACCTTGATTTTTAATTGTATTGTTTTGATAGTCATTAGCTCTTTTGTGCATGATTTATTATTGGATATCATCAAGCATTTTAATTTTTTGCATTTACTATATTCAAATTCATTATATATATCATGGCTGGTCAATTTTCCTTGTTATGTACTCATGTTATGCCTTTTACTTATGATAATTAATGGATAAATGCAACAATAAAAAACTTATAGAAGAAGTATATATCAATGATTATTATTATGATGATTTAATAATGAATAGACAATTTGATCTTAATGAAACTTGGGAACATGAGTCCATAGAAACAAATTCATTTCTTTCTTAACTAATAATCTAGAGTAAAAAAAGCAATTCAAGTCTCAAATAAAGTAACATTAAGAGATAAATATATCAAATAATGTTGGGCATGGATCGAGGTCACCAAAATTACAAAGTTTAATTGGTTGGACATAGGTAAAAAATATATGATTTTTTAATTTGTATAGTCTTTTAGATTTATACAACCTTGTAAGAATACTAAATACAATAAAGAATACATGGAGTCTTTCCTTGTGGCATATTGAAAGACTAGAATGTAAAGAGATAACACATTAGAATGATCTATATATAGCACTTAGATGTAAGGAAATATGGGTCTAACTTGTGTTAGAAATTAATGAAATATTTGTGTTATGATTTTTCTAAGAATATTTTGTCTATGTTCAGTGCACATTAAGTACTTTGTTTGATTTTATATCTATAATTCATTATGATTATACCACTTGTCTCTATGTGTCATTTCTGTGTTTTCATGTGTAAACACCTTATTTAGTTAAACAACCACAAGTACGATGTCTTTTATCATTATTTTACATGAAGGTCTTAGTGATGATTATATCCCTTATTCACATGGTCATTTTGAGTCTTTTGATCTTTATTATGCCTTGTTTTTTCTTATTTGCAACACTCCTAATAGTCAAAATCACCTTTTCTTAGTCATAGGGGCCCCTAACCTATCTTGCCTAATTTTATCTCTATTTTGAGCCTTAAGGCATAGGTGCCACTTTTAGGATAGTATTACCAAATGGTTCTAGTGTCCAAAGAGCCTTTTCTCCTATGTTTGTGTTACATCCCAATTTCTCACTAAGCAAATTTACTTTATTATCTATGAATTTTTATGGTTGGTAATTTGATTTGATTATTATTAACTAAAATGTAGGTCATTTTCTATTATGGGGAAGTTGAATGTTGTTTTGATTTCATGATCACATTACTATGAGTTAGTTGTATTGTATATTATTTACATTGTGATCATATTGATTTGTTATATAATAATATTTTATGATATATGTCATGATGATTAGACTACATACCTTCTTATCATGAGTTTAACATAGGAGAGATTCATCCCTCATATCATGATGGAGGGAGAGCATCATCAAAGAGGGTTCCATAGATGGAGGTGTTATGGGATGATAGAGGAATGGCTAGAACCCATGCACACACCACATTAGATAGTACATGTTATATGCATTTTTTGAATAGTTAGCTTTAGTACATTATTTATGTTATCTACATTTAGGTAATTATTTATGATTGATTAGTTGTGTGTTATCTAAATTTAATTCTTATGTGGAATTGATCATGTGTGATTTACCATGTTGACTTTATATTTGTCATATTATCATTAAGTCATGATGATATTTGTAGTGCTAATTATAATTAGCAAATATATTGATCTTTGTAATTAGTAATTGTATTATAATAAAAAAAAATAATTGGGAAATAAAATGAATTATAAAAGTAGAAAATCAAAACATGAAAAAGAAAAAATCAAACTTTAAATAGAAAGATATTCATAATAAAGGAAAAAAGAAAGAAAGATTAACAAATTAGAAGTTTTAGAAAAATAAAAAAGAGAAAAGAATCATTCAAAGAAAATAAAGGAAGAGTGGTGCAACATAAAGGAGGAAGAGGAGAACAAAAAAAGGGAGAAGGAGTATAGTGACTTGGAGAGGAGAAGGAGGAACAGGGCTAAGGGAGGAAGATTTGATAGATCATGTGATTCCAAGTAGGTGATTTTGTTTAGATTTTGTGAGGAATTTTGTAAAATTATTTTTATTTTTATTTTCAAACTATGTAATTACATGATTGCATTCTTTGTGTGTTTTGACAAATTTGGAATCAAAATAATTAGGGGGGAATCAAACAAATTAGTATATAATTTATGTATTCATATAAGTATTTGAAACATATATCTATACAACAAATTATGAATCAATAAGAGTCTTGAAAACTAAGAATATATATCTATTTGTATAGTGCATCCTTATTCTAAAAATTGTGTAATTAAATATATGAAAGGATAAGCATATAAATTGTTAAATAAGACCGCATTGAGTGTATTCATGACTTTCAAATAGAGACTATATATGAATTAGTAAACTATGAATAAAAATATACAATATAAAAAATTATGGGTCTAAATAAAGAGAGTATATATAGTAAATTGTGTATAAAAAAATATATGTCTCAATTCTTATTTTAACTCCATCATATCAATTATATAAATTGAATAAATTCCATAAATTCATTTAAGTAATGATGGTATTTTTTAATCTTTATTTTTTATTACCCATCATTCACTCCATTAGTTGTAATTACTAAGACTAAAAGCTATCCTTGAAATAGTTAAGGTATCCTATCCATGTTCGATTGGTAAGTCAATTATATTCATTATAATAAATAATAATAATAATATTCATTGTTTTTGATGCAATAACCATCATTACTTATTTTGGACTGAGTCATAGATAACAATACTATGGTTGATAAAATACTATAAATTTATATTAAGTAGATACTATATATTTGTTATATTGGGATATACTTTAAGTAGGCGATAAATATTTAACATCCAATTATAGCTATATAGATATATAGTGCAAACTGGTTTAGCTAAATAATGATAGGTACCATAATATATGTCTAACATTGTATATTATAAATTTATCTTAAAAGGTATTTAACAATAGATGTTTAATAGAAGAACATAAGGTGCATCTATTATTTAGTGATATATTAGAAGAACATAAAATGCATCTATTGTATTGTATTTATATTCAACATTAGACAACAAGGCACATCTATTATATTATATTTATATTCAACATTAGAATATAAGGCATATTTACTGTAATTATATTGTATTTGTATTATTTAATAGTATGAACTATACTATATTTGTTATGATATTATTTAACAATAGGTTGAATAAAGGTAATTACATGATAAAAGTTATCTTATGGTATATTTGGATATATTTCCTTTATATATATTTCAATGGATATAAGTTCAAAGCTTCTAGATAATCATATGAACAACATAACATAATTGTCAATGGAACCATAACATTATCTATATGCAGATAGTCATAACATAGATAAGTCCATTATTTGACTTATTTGCATATAGATAATTCATGAACATAAGTCATTCCTATTAGAATATACTAGTAGTGATAGTTCATGAATGGGAAGTTATAATGGTTAAAGTCTTTGGTTAAGAATTATAAAGGATTGTTGGTATTTAGATACCATATTTAAATGTTGTCTGAGTACTTATATGAGGTACACATTTTGAATATATTTAGTATGAACAAGTTTTCCTATATATGAAAAATATCAATGTGAAGACTTAGGTAGTTTTATATAACATATAGAGGTGTGTTCATATCTGTAGTAATATTAACTACTAAAAATAATAAATAATATCCCAAGGGTCAAGAATCTATAATTACATGAATGTAGTCTACTATAAATGTAATAAGTTGTTTAAATGAAATATTATGTTCGAATGAGGTATAACTTGATTCATGAGTTATTTGATTCTCTAAAATTTATTATGACTAACTATTTGAAACTGCGTAGTGTGTACATAAAATGATGGACTATGATATTGGTTTTTATCATAAAATGTATTGTATTTACATCTACTTATGAAAATTAGAATATGTAATCTAATATAGATTGTACATAGGTGGTATGAATTTCACTTGCAATGCTTATTATTAGGTGGTAAATTATATAGTGGATATTCATTCATATGTTTATTGGACTAGATGTATGCATTTGATTATTCTTGTGTTTAACATGTTTTATGCCTACTAGTAGGAATTAATCTGTATGATTTTGTTAGTTATTTATATATAGACCAAATTTTTCATTGTTGGTACTAAGTAATGAGACAAAATTCACTAGCTTACTAGCATCACCAATGTCAAATGAGGGTAATTTGATCAACTAGTGTGTTTCAATTTGATTGATTCTATAGATCAATAACAATTGAAAACCCAAATTAATGTTAATTAGACATTATCATTTCATATGCATGATTTAAATGTTTGTGAGATATCATGTTAGAATGGATTTTTTTATGGTATACTTCATGTTCTTAGAAATCATACAACACATGGGTACTAGCTTGTCTCTGTAGATTCCTACACCATCACTATCTACTCATCCATGAAGGGAGGGCCATTCCCCAATGAGGGAATGTGTGTGGGATTGATGGTCTATGGTTGATGTAAAAAAGTTCTTGGATGATGTTTTCCATCCCACAATAGTGCTTATATGGAGACTACACTTGATATTATCATAGATACTAGAGTTTTACAACTCTTGCTCCATGAATCCTTATATCTTGTATCTTTTAATGTATATATTATTATTAAAATATCATCCCTGATGAAATTTAATTATTTACTTATTATGCCTAACAATAATGGCTCCATGTTTGTACCAACTATGGCTATAAAATTTTAATTACTTTCTATATTCAGTTATGTTATGTTTCATTTGATGATAGTGATCAGTGATGGTTATATGTCACATGCTTATTTTAAAATTAATATATTTAGAGTGTTTTATCTATATCACTAATTATATTCTCTTGGTGAAATCTAATTAAATAATATATTGATTAAATTTTAAAAAAATCACGATATTCTAAGTAGATCCTAGTGGGGATGTTACATGCCTAATGAGTCCACTAACATTTTTTTATCCTTCTATTTACCAAAATGTATAATGGTGAAATCTAGAGCATTTGGAGTGGGTCCTTCAAATGTCAATGATAATAACCCTCCATTTGATCTTAATCAATTTGTCACTAAGTAAGTGGCAAATTTAGAACAAATTATCATAGCCATGAATGAAATCAAGGATTGAATTTCAGTCTTGGAGTAGAAAGTTCATGGTCATGAAGAGGAAGTAAACTAGGGTGTACCTAAAGAACATCCTACTAAGAAGGAAAACCCTTAAGATATGAAAGTATAGGTAGTTGTAGAGTTGGATAGAGATATGAAAAAGGTGAAACCACCTAAGTTTGATGGAACCATTTTGCATGATGGAATTGAAGCATGGATAATTGAGATGGATAAGTATTTCAAGATTTGAAACCAATCCAAGTTCACTAAAGTAGTTTGGGGAGCATAGTATTTTGTTGGTGAATCAACTATGTTGTGGGCCAACAAGAAACTAGAAATGAATCTTAACTTGACCACCACTACATGGGAGTAGTTTGTGACATTGTTTGGATTATAGTGGATTCCAAAATTGTACCATAAGCTTATAAATTTATAGAATATAGATCAAGGAGACCTATTAGTGAATGAGTATTGGGAATAGTCCACATTTTTTTTGAAATATTTACCTCAATACTAGGTAGATGAGAGGTTCAAGATTAAGAATTTCATCATGGGATTGAAACCACAGATTAGTGGATATGTGGGCATTCATGGGCCATCTATCATAAATTAATTATTCAAGAAGGCAGTAAAGTAAAAATAGAAGTTAAAATCTCTTGCTCAAGGTAAGGACAAGTTTAACAAAAAGTTTGGAAGTTCTAAACTAACTTTTAATAAGAAGAAGTAGAAGTAGAGGAGTGGAGACTCCAAGAGTCAATTAAAATATCCAAATGCTAGATTCAACAATGAATTAGGTAACAAGAAATTGAGAAATGGTTTTAATGGTGGTTTTAAGGGAAACCAACATGACGATAGGAAGGGACCACATGGATGTTCCATCATTTTTGGAGGTTACCATTATGCTTATGAGTGTACCCAAGATAATTTAAAGAATAAAGTTTTTACTCCTTAGTAGGTAACTTTTCAACAATATATTCATGTGGCAGTGGTTAATCGTTAGGCCAAATTCCAAACTTCACCCATAAAACTATCAAGTATTTTATTTGAACATCTATTTTCCATTTTGATAGATATAAGGGCTTAAAAAAATTTATATATCCTAAAATGCTTAGTAAGTTATCTATAAGAGATGGAGTAATGGAAAATTCTTGGTTGGTACAATATGGGAATGATTCAAAAGTCAATGTTGACAAGTTTTTAGTCAAACTCAAGATTAGGTTACCTAAAATCATAATAATAGTGTATATTTATGTATCACCAATAGGGTCATATGATTTTATATTAGGGTTCAATTGGATTGAAAATAATAAGGCCAAAATTGAGTGCTACCTAAAGAAGGTTGAGTGTCTAGATAATTTTAGAAAAAAAACATAAATTTAGGGTGAGATTAAAGAGTTGATGATTAGGTAGATTTTAGAAATGCAACTCAAGAAGGCACAAGTAAAATGATGTCAATCATTTATCATCAAGATAAATGAAATGAAAAAATCTAAGGAAACATATTGTGAAGATTATCCATTCCTTAAGAATTTTCATGATGTGTTTCTAGAGGAATTTCTAGGATTGCCTCCTAAATGTGAGTTTGATTTCTCAATTGATATCATACCTAGATCAAAACCATAATCTAAGGCACCATACAGAATGATAACCACTGAATTAGTTGAATTGAAGGCCCAAATACAAAAATTGTTTTCAAAGGGGTTGATTAGGCCAAGTGTGTCCCCATAAAGTGCACCAGTTATCTTTGTTAATAATAAGGATGGTACTCTTTGACTTTGCATAGACTATAGAATGTTGAATAAGGTAATTATCAAAAATAGGTATCCACTACCTCATTTAGATGATATTTTTGATTAGATATGAGGGGCAATGGTCTTTTATAAGATTGAACTTAGAGAAGGATATCATTAGCTGAGGATAAGGGATGAGAATATTTTGAAAACAATGTTTAGAACTTATTTTGGGCACTATGAGTTCACAGTGTTACCATTTAGGTTGATAAATGCTCTAATAACATTCATAAATATCATGAATAGTGTGTTCAATATTATTTAGATCATTTTTTTTGGTCTTTCTTGATGACATTCTAATATACTCTAAGAATGAATAAGATCATTTTCAACATCTAGAACTATTTTTACAATGTTTACGAAAGCACAAGTTATATGGAAATTTATCTAAGTAAACATTTTTCTAGGAGAGAGTACAATATCTAAGATATGTTATCTTTGTAGATGGTATTTTACTATATCCTTCAAATTTTAGAGCCATTATGGAGTGTCCAACACCAAAGAATGTGCATTAGGTAAGAATTTTCATGGGATTAGCAGACTATTAAGGAATATTGTTTCAAATTTTTATAAGATAGCTAATATGATTACCTCACTACAACTAAAAAACCAAAGTTGTATCTAGTCAAATAAGTATGAAGTAGATTTTTAATAATTTAAAGTAAGGCTTACTTTAGCACTAATGTTAAGAGTTCTTAACACTAATGGTCAATATTTGCTCATCATAGATGCATCTAGGGATGGACTAGGAGATGTCATTATGCAAGAGGGTGTAGTGGTAGCTTATGAATCAAGAAAGATGAAGACTTATGAGATAAACTATGCCCCTAAAAACCTAAAACTTGAAATAATTATACATGCCTTACAAGTTTGGTGGCATTATTTATTTGGAAAACCATTTGAGCCCAAGCTTGATAACTTGGGACTCAAGTACATCTTCACCCAACCAAATCTGAATGCTCCTCATAAATGTTGGTTAGAGTTCTTATCTAATCATGGTTTTGATATCAACCATATCAAATGCAAGGAAAATAGAGTAGTTGATTCCCTAAGTCATATAATGTACATAGCATCCATGGATATTATCAAGAGTATTTTTAGGGATCGAGTGATCAAATTCTCACTAAAAGATGAATTCTACTATCACGTGAAGAAAGTGTTATCTAAGAATGCCTAGAATCTTAAGTATAAAGGATTCATATTAAAGAATGATGGTATTTTGTGATATAATAGAAGGATATATGTTTCAAATTTAGATAATATGAGGAGCATAGTGGTAAAGTAACTTTAAAAATCCCCATATTTAGGACAACTAGGAGTAACCAAGCTTATGTTAGAGCTTAGGCCACTTTATTTCTAAATAGAATCAAGAAAGATGTAGTGGACTTTGTGTCATGATGTTTGAAATTTGAAGAAGTGAAATTTCAATATGTGCATTTGTTTGGATTGTTATATCCACATGACATACTAGAATGGAAGTGGAAAGTGATCAACATGGACTTTATCCAAACTTTACCATTATCACAAAATAGGCATGACATGATCTTGGTTGTAGTTGATAAAATAACCAAGGTAGATCATTTTATATGAGTAAATTTGATATATGATTCACCCACTCTTGTCAAGAGGTTCATAAAGGAAGTGTATCAATTACATGGATTCTTAGAGAAGATCATTTTGGATCATGATCTAAAGATGACTTTTAGGTTTTGGTTAACTCTAAATTCAACTTTGGGTACATAATTAAAATTCAATATTACATATCAATTAGAGATTGATGCTCAAATTAAAAAAAATAATCAAGTGTTATAGGATATTATTATATGTATTTTATGGATTTACAATACAAGTGGGAAGATTAACTTCCATTGGTTGATTTTGTTTACAATAACTCATACCAATCAGCTTTCAAAATGGCATCATTTAAAGCATTGTATGGAAGAAGGTGCATGACACCAATCAGTTGGGATAGGTTATAAGACAAGGTAGTATTTGGCTCTAAGATGCTTTTAGAAATAGAAGATTAATTTAGATTAATAAGGAAAATATTGGCTAAGGCCAATGATAGGTAGAAGAGTTATGTTGATCTGAAGAGAATAGATAGGCAATTTTTAGTAGGTGATAAAGTGTTCTTGTGGGTTAATTCGTAGAAGAGATTGATTAAATTTGGATAGATAATGAAAATTTCATCAAGATATGTGGTACCCTTCAAGTTTTAAAAAATGGTCAATCCTATATCGTATAGGCTTTCCTTGCCACTAGTCCTAGCTCTATTACATAATTTCTTCCATGTTTCTTATCTTAAAAAGTCTATAGTTGATCCTTCACATGTGTTGGATTGGAATGCTTTGAAAGTTTTGAATCTTGGAGTGGTCATTGTAGAAGCAATCAAAGTTTGTAACACTTGAAAACTTCATTTGCATAATAGAAAGATGTCATAGTACAAGGTCTTATGGGATCAATAATATGAGGTAGTGCTATTTTAGAGGATTATGCTGAGTTTTACAATTGATTTGCACATTTATTTTATTAATTTGATGTTTCATACTATGTTAATTTTCTACTAAATAATGTTTTTAATTTCGAACTAATATTTGAATAAGTGTCATCAAGATGATGACCACCTTTAAGGGGAAGGATGCTACATCCTAATTTTTCATTAAGCATATTTACTTGATTATCCATAGATTTGTATAGTTGGTAACTTGATTTTACTATTATTAACTAAACTATAGGCCATTTGATGTTATGTGATAGTTGAATATTGCAT
Source organism: Torreya grandis (assembly GCA_037957365.1). NCBI lineage: Eukaryota > Viridiplantae > Streptophyta > Pinopsida > Cupressales > Taxaceae > Torreya > Torreya grandis. The sequence continues at coordinate 834,632 of JARHVA010003190.1, read as the reverse complement.
TGATTTTGTGATCATATTACTATGAGTTAGGTGTATTGTATATTATTTAAATTGTGATCATGTTGATTTATTATACAATAGTATTTTATTTATATGTCACAATGATTATACTAACTACCTTCTTGTCATGAATTTGACATAGGAGATATTCATCCATTAGAGCATGATGGAGGGATATCACCATCAAAGAGGGTGATGTAGATGGAGGTGTTGGAGGATGATAGAGGAATGGTTAAAACCCATACACAAACCCCATTATATAGTATATGTTATATGCATTATTTAAATGGTTAGCGTTACTACATTTTTTATGTTATCTACATTTAGATAATTATTAATGCATGATTATTTGTGTGTTAGCTCAGTTGAATGCTTATGTTTAATTAATCTTTTGTGATTTACTATGTTGACTCTATATTTGTCATATTATCATTAATTCATGATGATATTCAAAGTGATAATTATAATTATAAAATATATTGGTTTTTATAATTATCAATTGTATTATAATAGAACAAATAATTGAGAAGTAAAATGAATTACAAAAGAAGAAGATAAAAACAAAAAAAAAGAAAAATTCAATATTTAAAGAGAAGGATATTCATAAGGAAAAAGGAAAGAAAGTTTAGAAAAAGTTCAGTTTTAGAAAAAGAAAAAAGTCATGCAAAGAAGAAAATAAAGGAAGAGTTATGAGGTATAAAGGAGGAAGAGAAGAACAGAAAAAGGGAGGCGTATATAAATTTGGAGAGGAGAAAGAGTAGTAGCGTGGAGGGAGGAATATTTGATAGATCGTGTCATTCTAAGTAGGTGAGTTTTTTATATTTTGTGAGGAATTTGGTAAAATTTTGTGTATTCTTATTTTGCAAACTATGGACTTACATGATTGCATGTGTGTGTTTTGAAAAATTAGGCATCAAAATAATTTGGGGTGGAATCAAACAAATTAGTATATAATTTATGTATTCATATAAGTGTCTGAAACATATATGTATATAAAAAATTATGAATGAATAAGAGTCTTGAAAACTGAGAACATATATCTATTTGTATGACGCGTCCTTGTTCTACAAATCATGGTATTAAATATATGAAAGGTTGAGTATATAAATTGTTAAATAAAATTGTGTTGAGTGTGTTCCTAACTTTAAAATAGAGATTATATATGAATATAGTATACTGTGAATAAAAATGTAAAATATAGCGAACTATAGGTATTTTATTTATAAAAAAGATAAGAGATTCTATATAGTAAACTGTGTATAAAAATATATATGGCTAACTTCTTTTAGCTCCATCATATCAGTTATATAAATTGACTGAATTCCATAAATTGATTTAATTAATGATGGTATTTATTAATTGCTATTTTCAATGGTTATTTTTTATTACCCATCATTAGTTCCATTGGTTGTAATGACTAAGACTAAAATTTATCCATGAATTAGTTAAGGTATCCCAGCCATATTAGATTGGTAAGTCAATTATATTTGTTGCAATAAAAAATAATAATACTCGTCATTTTTTATGCAATAACCATCATTAATTATTTTAGACTAAGTTGTAGATATCAATACTATGGTTGATAAAATACTATAAATTTATATTGAGTAGATACTATATATTTGTTATATTGGGATATACTTTAAGTAGGTGAGAAATATTTAACATCCAAAAATAACTATATAGATATATAGTGTGAATTGGTTTGGATAAATAGTGATAAATACCACTATGTACACCTAAATTCATTCACTCCATTACAACCGACTAATATTCGTATTAGTCGACATTAATTCTACTCATCTAAATTTTATTCCACTAAATAACTCCTCTTCCTATCCATAAAACTAATATCCCCTTCTATTAATTTACGTTTCACTAACCTTAGCCCATCCCATTATTACATTAATTCCCTCTAATCTACCATTATCCTAATCCAATCCTAGTTATCTATTATATGGGAATTTTTAATTCCTAACCTAACCACCTACTAGCCTATCCCCTAGGTATTCTTACATCCCTAGGAATCCTAATCCTATTATTTAAATCCCTAAACAAAACCTATTATCCATTAAACCTACCCCTAATCCTACTTGCCAATTAAAAATTCTAAAATAATCTACCTACCCACCCACCACTCTACACTAGACTTTCCTAAACCCCTAAAACCTTATGAAGAGATCTCTAGAATTACAGAGTTCTAGAAATCTCTCCATTATAGCCTTCTTCCTCTAGAATTATCTATTTTAGAGGATTCCATGGAATTAAAAAATTCCATGGAAAATCCTCCACCCTAGACTTTGATCTTCCCTCCATGAATTTATAAAACTAACACACCCTCACTTTCTCAAGCTAATGAATAAATGAATGAATAGAGGAATGAAGAAATGAATGATTGCATGAAGGAATATCACAAGCAAGGAAGTAAGTCATCTATCAAGTCTATCCAAGTCATTGTCAAGCATCTATAAGCAAATCAACAATCATATTCAAGCATAAAAATCTTTGATCAGAGTTATAAGAAGGTAAAAATGATGGTAAGCATGAACACTACATTCTGATTTACCTTTTTTATCCCTTCCTATTGGTGTCATTATCTTTGAGTTTCCATTATCTCTTTGACAATATTTTGTTTGAATTCCAATTTTGGTGCACATTTTGGTGACCATGATGGGACCAATCTGCATTATTTAAGATAACACTCTTACTAGAAGCATTTTGGATGATTACAGGGCCAACTAGAAGAGAAATCAATCACAAAATTTGAAATTTTCACGAGTTTCTAAGAATAGTAGTATTGATCTACAAGTCATGGTATTGTAATAGTAGTATCATTAATAATAATCATGGTATTGTAGGTTAAATCATTAGTGGTCAGGTTTTTAGTAGGGTGTTATATTTGTAGAATACCGCTACTTCACAAGTCATGGTATTGCTCTACTAATAGCGGGGTCATTGTACCCAGTAATGATATTACAACCAAAAATTGGATACATTAGTGTTTAACAATACTACTACTATTAAAGTCACAGTATTGATTTGCTATTAGTGATACTGTTATTCCCATTAGTAGTATTATAGCCCAAAGTTTTTCACATTTAGACAACTAGTGGATTAACCCTATATTTTTGTCAGGTGTGTTGTTTGTGGTGTATAAGAAAGACATTACTCCCTAAAGAATTACCAGAGGGTCATCAATGCCAGTTTTGACATTCCTGCTACTTTCATAGTCATGGTATTATCCTAAAAATAGAGGTATTGTTGATCTCAATCATGGTATTGTACACCTTGGTCCTACCTCCTATACAATTTGTTACACTGAGCTACTTGTCACTTTCATATATTCTCTATGTTTTTTTATCTACCCTATCTATAGGAGATAAGTAACTAAGGAACATTATCAAGAAGGTAAGAAACTTAGTCTAGTTTGAAAACTCCTACCACTTTGATATTAGTGGTATTACACTATAAGTAATGGAATTATAATTTGCAGTAGTGGTATTGTGTTATTGGTATACCTAGGTCAAAAACCTTCCCTATTGGTCTTTTGCTACTCTAACATTCTGTTCAGGTTCTATTTTACAAACAAAAGAGAACATCCAAATTGATTGAGGGTGATTTATTCTTGTAGGGTCTATAACATCCAAGGGAAGATTGTTGGAGTCTACCCAAATTTAATAATACCACTACTTTCATAGTCGTGAGATTATCTTGTAAGTAGCAAGATTGTTATCTAGAGTAGTGATATTGAACATCTTTATTTTAGCAATTAATTTTGGATTTTAGACAATTTTGATATCAATAATTATATTAAAAATCAAGCCTTATAATCATTTTCAATCTGTGAAAGTTTGATTTAACACTTTTTTGCTCAATTTAGGATCATAAATTATGCTGTCTAATATCGTGACTTTCCTAGTAGTGGTATTATCCCGCTAATAACAATATTGCTTTGTGTAGTAATAGTAGTAGTAGTATTGTAGTTTTGGGTTTTATGACCATTTTATAGGTCTTGTTGGACTCATAAGGCACCCTTAGTGGATTTCTAACCTTTGTGTTGCAAGAAAAGGGGGGTACCCATTTTGATAATTGTTGATTCAATATTTTTCATAATTATTACATTATCATTAGTAATTAATCATTAGCTTTGTTTGATCCTTGTGTGTGTACGCACATGTACTTTGTTTATTTATGTGTGTACATAATTTATCATATCATGTGAGTCTCATGTAGGTAATTAGAATGGTTAATTGATTGTATCATGAGTTTGCTTGTTTATATAAACCTTCCCTAGGATAACACGTGACATGGATTTCATCACCACACACATAACTTAGTCTTTAGGGGTTAGTATCATTGATTTCACCACTACATGCTAAACATACTCTATGTTCTATCAAAGTATAAATATCAATAGATAATTTTCATTACGACTTAAGCACAATTCCCCATAAATGGTTTTATGGAGTGAGGGATGATTAAGTCCATATACCTAGGGCAATCAGATAGCCTCTTATATAGACTTAGGCCCTATAATACCTTTGTGTATATAGGGGACTCCCTTAGATCCTTTTGTAAACCTTAGAATATGATCTTATGGCCATAACAAGTGTTTCATTACTAGCATTAGTATCAACACCCAAGAAACCATCAGGAACAAGCAAGGTCGAGAGGGTTTGGTTGATTCCATAATGGGTCAGTGGCCTATAGCCTCACTTGTGTAGTTGGTATATGGTGTGGACATTGAGTTACACTCCCGTATGGTTAACTAACTAGGGATGTATATGTGCATGATTTGTTTGTGTGTTATGATAAGGCCCATTTTGTTTGTTTATCTAAGTTGGACATACCCATATCTTTTATGTACATACCTTAGAAAACTTATAGGATCAATTCCATTATCCCATCATTTATTTCTTCATCTCATTCCATCATCATATCATCTTGACTATCCATATCACATCATCTTTCTTCTTCCCTCCATAACATTTTTACCTTAATCCACCCTTTTTTCATTCCATATCAATTTTCACACTCATCCTAATATCATCCCTTCTCCTTGATCATTCATATATTTTGACCAATCTTTGACCATCATATACCCTATCTTCTACATAGTCACACTATACTATCCCATCATTATACATATAATTAATAGCACCACCCATCCCATAACATTTATATCTACTATCCTTTTTTTTATATCCCTTTAGACCATCCCACATCCCCATATCCTTTTTTCCATATCATTTTCACTTTCTTATCTCACCTATATCACATAGGATTTATCTCACTTAGCACCATCATCTCTCCAAATCTTTCTTTGTGAACATTATCATACTTTCATCCATCCCACAAGCATTCTCTTATTTATATCTATTCCATAACATCTAGTTCCATTTTATATCTTTGACCACATCTTATTCACTTCATAACACATTCATTCCCCATAATCCTAGTGTCATCCCACATATAGTGGTTATCCCCTTTCCACTCACTCTCCCCATCATCTATTTTCCTTCACATTTTCATCTCATACCTATATCCACCTAGTATTCACCTCCATCCATAACCACATATAATTGTCATTTCCCCTATTTTAGAACATCCCCATTTATGTCACATCTTATTACCCATAACCCATCTTATACTTATATCATCTCATCCCCTCACTTATTTTATTATCCATATAGTCCATTTCTCACATCTATATCCATTAATTTACTCATCATATCCTTAAGTCATCATATTTTATTCCATATATAGTCCATTCCTCACATTTATTATTCATCCCTCCATCCATATTATTCAATCTACATTTATTCCACCCTTCACGTCTATCATCCATTTATCTTCTTATTATTTTATCCACATAATCCATATTTCATAACCATCATCCACCTATATTATCCTTATATTGCCTCATCCCCTTGTATATATATATCATCATCTTTTTGTATATCCTTTTACATATCCCATAGTATCTTGTCTTCATCCCATCCTAATCATACCCCATCATCTTGTATATCCTTGCCTAATCATCATATCGTATATGTTTATCACCCTTTCCTTGTATATCCTTTTCATTATCCCCTCTCTTATCTTAAATTAGTCATACCTTATCATAATACCACATCATCCATAATCAATCACACCTCACTTTGACCTTGTCTCATCCACTAATCACACCATAGTCTTGACCATTCCCATATTATTTTTATTGACATCACCCCTTGTACTTAGACATCCACATATCCCATATAATCATCATCAACATCTTGATCCATTCCATATCCTAGTATCACTTGGTTATCACTCACAAAGATCCATTTCCCTCCTTGTGATCCGATAATGTGCCCTTCATTACCCATTGTTAACACCTAGTCCCTAGTCCATATCCCCCATATTACCCTCCACTTCCATCACCCTCATCTTGGATCCACATATTTATCTTCATATTCCCTAATCAAATCTACATCATCCCCATCCAATCATCTTGATTAGTGGTCCTTGTCCATACACCTTCTTAATTGCATCCCATCCTCATTCAACCCTTGACTATTTGGTTTAAGAAAAAAGCTAAAACTCTTGGTGGTCATTCTCTTTTCTACACATCATCATCCCAACTTAAAATTATTATTAAGCATAGCCTTATAAGACATCAAGCTAGCACCCAACATTATCTTTTATCCTTATCTAGTGTTTTTTGTCTATAGCACCCATCAACTTGTCCACTTACTAGTTGAAAAAGATATTTAATCCAATCATCATCCTTAATAGTTTGACCTCTTAAAAGAACTATTTTTTTTTTTGATAATTTATATTTATCCTATCCATCAAAATTTTCTCTTGACCACTAGTAGTCTCATCTTTTGAACTACAATTTAATAGTAAAACAACATTCAATAACACCTCATCTCCACCTCATATTATTTCATCATGATTATCCAAACTTGAGCCTAATTACACTAATGACAAGGCTCCAATCAAGAAGACCATATTAGGGGGAAACTCATGGACCCAAATCAGGAATATGAGGACTTCCATAGTGACATCCCTACACCGTGGGAGGAAAATGACAACATCAACCCTCTTCATAACCTCCTTAATAATGAAGGTATCTATCAGCTCCTAGAACTATATATACAAAAAATTTAAAATATGGAAATTAGGGGTACCCACATAAATAACATAGACCATCCATTAACCCCATGACACAATGATCACTAGGAAGTAGACCATGGATTCATAGATGAAGGTGACCAATAACCACCCCTTATTAATTGACATTTTGAGGCTAACAGGAGATAATCTTATATTAAGGATCACTTAGAAAAACTCAAATATAAACTTAACCTTATCCTCCAAGTTTAATGAAATAATGACAATAATCTCCACAATAATAATCATACTAATCATACCACTCATATTAACCATCATACCCATATCCCACAAGAAATTCAAGACTAAACAGTTAATCTTCTTAGGGATCATACCTTTGTCTAAGAATGGAATACGATGAAAGAGATCCTCTAAAAATTGGATCCCAGATCATAGGCCCTCAAATATAGATATAAATATTTTTATTCATTACCTTTGGACAATAGTGTAATATAGGTTCCATTCCCTATGGCACTTTGAGATTCTAAAATTTGAGAAATATAGAGGAAAGGGAGACCCAAGGGATCATGTGCAAGAATTATTCATTACTTTCCATGAATTATCAAAATAATATGCCCACCTATTAAGGCTCTTTCCTAAAATTCTGATAGGACCAACATTAGAGTGGTTCATGCATCTTCCTAAAGGGTCAATCTCAAACTTTGGGGAATTGATAAAAAAATTAGTTAGAGATTTATCCTTCAACATAGAAGATAAATTGTATATTATTGACCTCTATAACACAAAAGAAAGAGATGGAAAAAATATGGTTTATTTCTTACAACGATGGCACGGATTAGAAAACCAATTGAGATACACCATACCTGAGAAAGAGATGGTAAAAATATTTGTGGAAAATCTCAATACAAAGTTGAAATATCAGTTAAAGCTACAATGTGCAAAAACTTTTGATGAGATTATAGAAAAAGGGATGTATATTGAAAAGGCCCTCATATAAAAAGGAACCATTAAGACATTCTCTCGTAATGGGAACACTACAAATTTAGGAAGCTCATTCTCAAATAAGCCAAATGTATTTAATAAAAACAAGAATGTTGCTAGAGATGGGGTAACATATTCTAAACCACAAGAGCAACATGTACAAATTATTTAGAGAAAGGGGATCCCACCATAATCACATGTCTCTTCTATCAAGGTTCTTAGGGGAAAGCCAAGACCTCATACAGGAAAGTGACCCCTTACAATTTTGGGTATTCTTTTGGAAACTGTATTAGAGTATTTGATTGTAGTTAATATGATTAATTTTCTTGAGTTTTTACGTATCAATGATCTCAAACCCAAACTAGATTGGTGTCATGATGATGAATACTATAAATTCTATAGAGTAAAGGGCTATGACATTGATAATTGTATGTAATTAAAACACTATGTACAAGATTTGATTGAACGAGGTGACATCAAGTTGTAAGGAGAGCCCACTCCTCAATCAGGAAATGGACAATTGGGAATTTATAAATATCCTCTTCCAAAGCATGAGCAAAGGAAATAAAGACCCCCAAGAGACCAAGGTTAGACATCCTCTTCTAATTATACTAATTATCATAATGTGCCATATCATTATATTAATACCATCAAGCTTCACCAAATTCCCACCTTCAAAGAACCTCCTCTAGTTTTGAAAATAAATTTGGCCACCTCTCTTTGTACTATTACAACCAGGCAAAATAAAATCACCATCCTAACAACCATCCACCTCTTCCACTATACTTAGGGGGAATACCTATAACAAAGCCACAGATAACCTTGATAAGTAATACAACATTATTCAATAATTAGAAAAGACTCATGCCCATATTTTCCTTATGGAGCTTTTAAAAACATTTGCTTTGCATAGAGAAATATTAAATCAAATGGTTGATGACCTACAAGTACCTAGTAAATTAGACACCAATCAGTTTCAAGTGTTAGTGGCTCATTTATTCCCCTCCCCACAACTCACCTTCAGCACTCAATATCTACCACCATTTGGCCCTCATCATAACTACCCACTATACATTGAGGTTTCCATTTCCCATCATTGTGTCTCTCATGTCCTTATAAATAGAGGATCAACACTTAACTATGTAATATGGAATTCCTAAAAAGTTGGGGTACTCTAAATAATCATTGGGGCCTAATCTCATCATGATCAAAGCATACAAAAATAATGAGCAGCCATCCATTGGGTCTATTTATCTTCCCAACATTTTGGTGCCTATAGTCCATCAAACATTGGTGCATGTGGTCAACATGGACTTGCCATATAATATACTTCTTGGGAGACCTTAGATTCATGAAATGCAAGATGTCCCATCCACTCTTCATTAGTGCCTTAAGTTCCCCCATTTAGGGATGGAAGTCACCATCCCAGGGATTATTGACCATCACAATTGTCAAATGGATCAAACCTCTTCCCCATCATTATCTCAAGGCACTAAGAATTCTATCCTCAGTCTTATAGCTACCAAATATGTCTCTCCTAATCAATTAGCCACCACATCTACCCTAGAACTTGATCTTACCAAGTTCAAAATCACATCCATAGGTTTTGGTGAATATGAGTACAAAACCCTTTGCATTGGCCATCTCCCATTGTCTCCCCAAATCTATGGGTCACCCATGATGAAGGAAGTTTGAACCATAAGTATCAATTATTCAGCCCATGACTTTTGAAAGTGAAATATTTTTATAAAATGAACACATTGAAGATGGTGATGATTCATGGCTCTTACTTGATGATGATACCTTCATCTTACCCAAAAAAAATATCTTATTTTCTATTGCATGATGGAAAACATGAACTATAAAAGAAAGGGACTAGGTAAACAAGAGCAGGTTAGATAGAGCCTATTGATGTTTAAGATAACTCATATTATTATGGTCTGAGGTATAAATCATATGGTGATGCCCCTCTTGATGTCATTGTGGTTTCTATCTTGACCAAAGAGCAAACTCTCCCTAATGAGGATACTAAAACAAAGTTTGTTTGTAGTCAATTCGAAGAGATGGTACCACTAACCTCTTTTCTGACACCTTCACCTTCACCATTGACATCTCCCTTCATTATTCCTCCCTCATATATTGGGATTCCAAATAGGATCCTACCTTTGATACGTTTTAAAATGATGAAGCTATTCTTGAATACTTGGGGGAAAGAAATTTCATGCAATCTTGAGACCATAAAAAGGGATTCTCCATCAATTTCTATGAATCAACAAATTTTGGAGAACAATAGTCACTAAGTGCCCAAAGTTATGATAAAACATTGAACATAGAAGTGGAATCTTATATAGAACTTGATGACATTCCAGATAGTCCCATTCAGCTAGAAGACTATCTAGATGTTGATATTGAGTTGCTAGGCATTACCACCTCTGACATGCCAAAAATCAAATACCCCCCTTATTTATCAGAATAGTCTCCCTCACTCATTAAGGAAGTCATTGAAATAAATATTTGAATAGTATAAAAACCCAAGATTATGAAATTTGGGGCATCTCTTACACAATGAGATCATGAAATTCTCATTGCCTTGCTCAAAGAATTTATTGATATCTTTTCCTAGAGCTGTGAAGATATACCTAGATTATATCCTTCACTAGTAGCCCATCATATTTATGTCCACCCTAATGCTAAAATATTCAAGAAAAAATCATGAAAGATACATCCAAAGGTGGCATTTCTAGTTAAGGAAGAATTAAAAAATTCTTGGATGCAGGATTCATTTGGCCTATTGACTATTCTGATTAGATATCTAATATAGTCCATATCTCAAAACAACATGGTTGGATTTAGATATGCACTGATTTCCATGGCATCAATAAGGCGTGACCCAAAGATGATTTTCCACTTCCTAATATTGATATGATTGTAGATTCAACTACTAGTTATGAGATGTTGTCTCTCATGGATGGGTTTTAAGGATACAACCAAATCAAAATTACTCCCAAAGACTAGCATAGAATAACATTTATCACCCCATGGGCCACATTTTTCTATCAGGTCATGCATTTTTTCTTAAATAATGTAGGGGCAACATATCAATGAGAAATGACTATTATCTTCCATGACATGATGCATGATATTGTGGAAGATTATGTTGATGATATCCTAATAAAGTCTCACTCATGATTTAAGTACCCTGTAGTCCTTCGTAGGATCTTTGAAAGACTAAGAGAATATAAGGTGCACTTGAACCCCCAAAATTGTGTCTTTAGCATAACATCAAGAAAGTTTCTAGGGTTCATTGTCTCTAGGAGATATATTGAGGTAGATCCAACAAAAGTTTAAGCAATCACTGAGATGCCACCTCCTCAAACACTTAAAATAACTTCATAGTCTTCAAGATAAGCTCCAGGCTATTAGGAATTTTATCTCATAGCTTGTCAATAAGTGTTATCCATTCACTCACTTGATTAAGAAAGGAGAAACCTATTAGTGGGATGAAAATTATTAGAAGGATTTCAATAATCTTTAGCAATACTTGGAAAATCCATCTGTCTTGTCTCCACCAATTCCAAGAAAACCATTATTGCTATATATATCCACCACTCCATATGCCATTGGAGCCTTACTCACATAGCATAATGATCAAGGAAAGGAATGAGCCATGTATTATCTCAATCATATCTTAATAGCATATGAGTTAAACTATATGCCAGTTTAATGAGAATGTTTAGCTGTGGTCTTTGCCTCCCAAAAAGTCTAGCATTATATGCTCAATAATCAGGTACACCTAATTAAAAAGATAGATCCTTTAAATTATCTCCTATCTAAAGCATCACTAAGAGTTCATGCAGCAAAATGGATCATGTTGCTTAGTGATTTTGTTATTGAATATGTCCATTAGAAATCAACCAAAGGATGGGTCATAGTAGATCAACTGATAGAAGCTCCACTAGAAGTGATTGAGCCACTTACCTCTCCCTTTCTAGATGAATCCATTATGAACACCTCATAGGTAGAAAGTTGGAATTTATATTTTGGTGGATCCTTCACCACTCATGGATCATGGGCAAGAATCCTACTAATCACCCCAAAAGGTGATCTCATTTCAAAGTATTTTCATCTCACATTCCCTTGTACCAACAATATCTCAGAATATGAGGCCCTTATAGTAGGACTTCATCTTGCCTTACCATGGGACATCCATGATTTTCAAGTATTCAAGGACTCTCAATTAATCATAAAAGGTAAATTATGAGTTCCAAAAAAAGGATGAGAATTTTTTCTCCTACAAATAACTTCTTGACCAATTAAAAACTAGTTTTCAAAATAGCACATTTGATCAAGTGTTGTGAGCTAATAACAAGGCAGCTGACTCTATGGATACTCTAGGATCCCTCATTGATATCCTTAAAGGATTTTTAGAGGGAAATTTTTTTATTGAATAATTGATCACTCTAGCTCATCATTTTTTGGCTCCTACACAAATTTATACCATTAATAATCCTAGTATCCCTTGGTATCATGTCATCTACCAATACCTCCATGACAACATCTTACTTCCTGATCTCACTTTCCATCAACATAAATCCTTTCTCCATCAAGCCACCCATTATACTATTATAGGCATCATGCTTTATCAAAGGGGTTATGATGGAACCTTGTTAAGGTATTTGACCTTAGAAGAGGTAGCTCAAGTGGTCAAGGATGTCCACATTGGCATTTGTGGAGGGAACATCAGTGGGATGGCCTTATCCAAGAAGCTCTTCCAAGTTAGATACTATTGTCCAACCATGGAACATGATGTTTGTCAATATGCATATAAATGTGAAGCCTATCAAAGGCATATAAACCATATCCATGCACTGACATGAGAACTACGTCCTATCATGAGCCCATGGCTTTTCTCTATATAGGGACTTCATCTAATTAGAAATATTAATCCTATTTCCTTAGAAGGGCATAATTTTATTATCATAGCTATAGAATATTTTACAAAATGGGTAGAAGTCATGTCACTAACTTACACAACTAGCCTCTAAATATCTAAATTCAATCTTAATCAAATCATTTTCCACTTTGTTATTCTTGCCCATATTATCTCAGACAATGACAAGTCTTTTAAGAATCAAGATGTGGAGGCCCTTTGTCAAAATTACCATATAACATAGCATTTTTCTTCCCCATATTATCCCCAAGACAATGGACAAGTAGAACAAACCAATAAGACCTTGATCAAAATCTTAGAAAAGATAGTCAATCAAGCTAGGCATGATTAGCATATTCAATTATATCCAACATTATAGGCTTATTTCACTAACATTCACACACCCACAAGGGTCACCCCTTATGCTTTGGTATAGGGAACTGAAGAAATATTACCCATCAAAGTAGAGCTCTAGTCTCTCCAACTCTCATTATTAGGCATAATTACTAACCATAATCACTAATAAGATTGCCTATAAGAGTTAAAACTCCTCAATAAAAAATGATAGCAAGCCCTGAATCACCTAAAAGCATATCAAAATATGCTCAAGAAATAATACCACAAGAAGATTTAGTCTCAGTAGTTTGAAGTAGGTGACTTGATCCTCAAGGAAAATTAGAAGAACACTAATGTAGAAAGAGACAATAAGGGGAAATTTGAAGCCAATTGGTTGGGCCCATACATCATTATTGCCAAATTTTGCTCTAGAGCATATAATTTAGCCACACTTGAGGGAGAAGAATTGGTTGATCCTATGAACATCATGCATCTCAATCAATTATATGCCTAGTCCCTGTATCCTCCATCTATAAGACCCATAAATCCCATATATATATATATATATATATATATATATATATATATATATATATATATATGGATAATGTCTCCAAGGATAGGTAGACGATTTGAGAAGATTTATCTAACAAATTCCCCAAGTATATCCCTTGTTACATCTGTGATAAAAGACACATGATTCCTTGTTATATGTTCCCATTTATTGAGACCAAGGCTGGGCTATCCTTACCATGGTGTTGGGAATCAGTTTTCACCATGGTACTTGCCCAAGGTGCCAGTGAGCTAGTTTTCACCATTGGATGGGATATATATATATATATATATATATCCCATCCAATGGTGAAAACTAGCTCACTGGCACCTTGGGCAAGTACCATGGTGAAAACTGATTCCCAACACCATGGTAAGGATAGCCCAGCCTTGGTCTCAATAAATGGGAACATATAACAAGGAATCATGTGTCTTTTATCACAGATGTAACAAGGGATATACTTGGGGAATTTGTTAGATAAATCTTCTCAAATCGTCTACCTATCCTTGGAGACATTATCCATATCCCCAAGATCCTCTTTCACCCCATCAATCTATATGCACTCTTTTAGCCAAGATTCCTATGATAGATATGTATCCTATTGGCCTCAGCCACATCATGTTAAATCCTTGCCATCCATGCAACTATACACTCCCACTATCATTAACAAAGGTCAATAGAACATGGGGGTTACTATAAATTAGATTCCCAAAAAGATAGTCCACACCCCTTTATTTTTAGATTTGTGATTTAAACGTTGTCCATATGTCATATGTTCTCATATCCCCTATGAGCAGTTAACTATCACTACTCCACCTTCATCATCATCATCATCATAAATTTCTAACCATTAATCCTTGTCATCATCATTGTCATCATCTATTAGTCAAAACTACATTAGCCTAAGGTCTTTCAGACTATGTAGGCATCCCTTGGTCACATTTTTGTGCTCAAGGATAGCTTGACCACTATCACTTTGATCTCTTCATCATCCCCACCCTTGGCTTCCATCCCCATTTCTTAACCATCTAGAAGACGGTGAATGTTTTTTACTTAAGTGTGTTTGTGTGTGTTTTGTGTGATTATTTTATTGATGTAAACATGATGAAATTTTGTCTTTTTGATTAGTTTAATTTTTATTTGTTTATACATTTTGGGAACAAGGATGGTTGTGGTTGACCATAAAACTAAATACTTGTGAATGGCTCATCCCATTTTAAATGGAGTTCTCGTTATGCATCTTTAAATTAAATGTCATGGCCTTGTCAAGACCAATAGCATATCTCATAAAGATGTGACATTAACATGTATTGCATAGATTCTTGAAAATCTACTCAATCCCCAATCCTACGAAATAATCCTAAGCCATATTTGCTTAAAAACCATAAACCAAAACTTTCCTATCCATCCTCATCTCATAGTCCTTCACTACAATGATGTAGGAGTACCAAACCATAAAGGAAAATCATGAAACAAGAGCCATATCCTTTATACAAACATAAATTAACAAAATCCTATCATATGCACCCATCACAATCATATGCATCCTAACAAAAATCACCAAAATATGTAGATCACTCATCAGATGGTCTATAACATATGACAACATAAAAATTGTAAATAAAATAAAGTACATCACCATATTCATCATCATAATCACTAATATATCCATTAAACATCATAATGAGACATCATAACTAATATATCCCATCTCACATATATCATAACACAAACTAATAAAAACTCAATCTCATCATATCAATGTTCCATAAGCACCATCACAATAAATACCTCACAATCACATCATCATCACATTACATTTACCATAAACTAACATAAAACATCATAACATAATCATGAAATCATACTATACATCACCATAAATAAATACAAGGAGGAAATCATCATCATAAATATAAAGAACATAATCATCATCAATCATCATGTAGTCACATGCAATCACATCAATATACATAACCATCATATCACATAAATCTTAAAAAGAATGAATTATCATATATATATATATATATATATGTAAGGTATCCTATATGATATACAAAAGAATGTCCTCATATGAACATCACAAAACTATCCATCATGATTGAGGTGATGGTGGTGGCCTCGACCCCCTACTCCTTGAGGGCTATCTCACTAATGACTAGCTCACCTAAAAATATCCTACCCTACACTCTAAAGGTACTACTACCTCACAAAGAATCTAGTAATAATGAGCCTCCCATGTCAATAAAATGATCTGGTTCATCATCCCCTATCTTTGAAGGCCTATACCTATAACATCTTAGGCCCTTTAAACTATAGCTAGCTCCCCCTACAAAGCATAAATCCATCCATGAAGTGATGCTAGCTGTCTTAGGGACCCATCCAACTATCACTATAAAGTCATAATCTATAACTGTGTCTACTAAAGCTAGGTATCCTGCTAATGTATTTGACTTTGTAAACCTAATATCTCTACCTGTAGCTAGGATAACTCACTCTCTCACTAAGCCACTTTCACCTATAATCCATCAATCTATCCTTGTCCATGGGTCAGTCTGCCATCCTCATGTGTCCTCAAGGCCTATAATTGTGTATGAAGCTAGTCTTTCTCTTGACTAATACCCCCAATCTCCACCACTCAAGCCTAGAGCTCTACCTATAATCTAGAAATCAATGCCTCATCATTAGTATATCAGCTAGGGTGAGATGTTCCTACTCCTCTAGATGGCTACCTAGGAATCTATGGTGCTTGAGATGGTCTTGCTCCTTTAGATGGCTACCCAGGAATGCATGGTCCCTAAGGTGGTCCTACTCTTCTAGATGGCTATCTAGGAATCCATGGTGCCTAATATGGTCCAACTCCTCTAGATGGCTACCTAAGAATATATGGTGCTTAAGATGGACCCACTTCTCTAGATGGATACCTATGTGCCTATACCATAGGCTGATCCAGACTCTATCCCTAACCATCACCCTATCCTTACCCATTACCTTGTCCTTACCCATCAACCTGTCCCTATCCATCACCCCCCAAATCAATATCCATCACATCCTAAGATATTCATTGTCTCCACTATCATTACCACTCTTAAATGTGAGCTCATGCTTCTATAACCCTCTATACTACTCTCTTCATCATCATAAGAGGTTGAGTCAACTACCTCGATACTCATCCCTACCACCATGCCTGATACTCAGCTATGACCCCTGACTCTGGTATAACTATCATAAAATCCCATTGAAATGGCACCAAATCTTGATAATTAAAGATGACATCCAATCTACCCACTGGCTTCCCCTAATGTGTCCTCTCTCACACACTCCATGAAAAAATATGCTCAGGATCAGGCACATCTTAAACAAAACCAAACTGGCTATGAACTTGATCTGGTCTATATCTCTCAATCACATTGTCCCATCTCTTAGTGATATAGTAGGGGGTCAACATGAACTGAGTAAATAACTCATCTACCCACTTAAATGCAATGCCTTGGTATGGAATCCAAGTAATCTACTTAGGTTGCAAGCTATCAAATGCCTCCCTATAAAAGAGCAAATCACTTGTATGCTCATGTACCACACATACCACAACACACCATCAACATGCCATGACCTATCTTAGCTCTAAATTAGTAAGAACCCCTAATGGCCATTGAATCACAATATTCTCCTAGCTCCATTTTTATAAAAAATGATGGACCAAATATCTGTGCATCCCTATAAGCACCAAGATGTAGCTCCCTAAATAAGTGAGCTAGCATGATAGGTCCCCATGTAAATACTCAATGATCATGAACCATGTCCACCAACACCTCTCCTAATCCAAGATGAAACCATCTCTCACTATTATCTAGTAGTAGAATGCCAGATATAAGATCCATAACCACTAGTGTTAGTCTATCCAAAGACCCATCCCATTGACATTGATTGAGGTCAATCAATTTGTCATGCACACTATTCTGTAAACTACCACCCAACTACTAAAACATTTAGATCACCATACACAACCTCTAGTAGATATTAGCACTAGTTATTAGAAAATGAAAAATCCTATAAACATCCTCTAAGATAATGGTCATCTCCTCAATCACAAAAAGAAATAAACTAGTCTCTGAGTTCCATCACTTCACCAACACCATGATCAATGATCATTCAATCTGAATTAGCAACATGGTTTCTACATCATGTAGCCCTATTATCTCTAAAACCCCATACTCCTCATCTGTCACCCACCACATCTCATGGAGTACCTTTGGGTGCCTCTATCAAGACACTAATATGCCTAAGCACTCCTATATCATGAACACATAATCAATCCACTCATCTCCCCCATTTTTCCTATTTACCTCATCTTTCCATTATCCTACCCACTTTTCCTAATTCCTTGACCAAAGACATCTACTCCCTAACTAGTCCTCCCTAGTCCTTTTTCCCACCTATCTCATATCATGACCTTTCTAATCTTTCTAAGCAACCCCTAGTAGTGGTATTGTAATATAGCTACTCCCCTCTCATAGGATTACAATACCATGATTCCCTAGTAGTAGGATTGTAATACCGATACTCCCTTCTCATGGTATTGCAATCTTATGATTCCCTAGTAATGAGATTGTAATCTTGCTACTCCCCTAGTATCAAGATTGCAATCTTGCTACTCCCCTATTAGTAGGATTGCAATCTTGTTATTTTCTATTCCAATCCTACTACTCATGCCTATAATACCATGACTATGGGCACAATTCACAGTCACAAGATTGTAAATCCATGATGCCCTAGTTGTTTTCTACCCTAAAAATACCAAAATGATCAACAAAAATAGATAATGGAAGATACACTCACAAGTGGTCCTGCCTTGGGCTCTCACTAATACATTTGGACTCACTCACCATGATGTGAAGATTGAGGAATGTGGTCTATTGGTCTCAGATTAAGCTCTATATCTTCACAAAATAACAATGAAAATGACCTCCCAAACTCACCATTTGCCTATATCAAACCCTCCCTTCTCCTAGCTAGCCTTCTCATATGCCTAATCCAACCTAGATTCCTATCCTCCCCAATCCTAGTTGACCCCTATTTCCCTCTTGCATGCTCATTTTATTAGGGCATCATCCCAATAATTTGGTCACTCAATCACATCCCTGACTCTTTCTTGTCATTATCATCATATTGATCAATTTTATCCTTGAGCTACACCTATCATATCTTATTAAATAATCTTATCTTGACCTATATCTCTCCCTTGCATGCATCATTACTTAGGATACATCTAAATCTTATGGACTTCTATCATATCATCATCATGTTATGGTTAATTCCCATACATGTGTCCTTTCTTGGGATGAGTCTACAACTATGACACCCATCACCTCTATTCCTTGTGCATGTGTCCTTACCAAGGGCATTGTTATCAATTTTTAGCTCATTGCTCATGTTGACCTCATCATATTAATCTTTTATCTCACATCTTGCATCCCAACCCCTTATCTATCCATTTCATCCCACCCCATGTTTCTTCTTTTGAGTGGCCATCTAGCTCATTCTTCCTTGCATGTCCCCTCAAGGGAGAATCATATCCCTTAATATCATCTACTAAAAATCACCCATGATATGGTTTTTCTTTGAAATACCATCACTCCTTCTGCTTCATCCAATCGCAATGCCCTTTCAAAGAGGCAAAAAAAAACACCTAAATTTTCTCACTCCATTATAGTTGACTAATATTCCTATTAGTACACATTAATTCCTCTCATCTAATTTTATTCCACTAACTAATTCCCCTTCCTAGCCATAAAACTAATATCCCCTTCTATTAATCTAAATTTCACTAACCTTAGTCCATCCCATTATTCCATTAATTCCCTCTAATTTACCATTATCCTAATCCAATTCTAATTATCTATTATATGGGAATTTTTAATTCCCATAACCCCACCTAACCACCTAATAGCCTATCCCCTAGGTATTTCTACATCCATAAGAATCCTAATCCTACTATTTAAATCCCTAAGCAAAACATATTATCTACTAAACCTACCCCTAATCCCACTTGCCAATTAAAAATTCCAAAATAATCTACCTACCCACCCACCACCCTACACTAGCCTTTCCTAAAACTCTAAAACCCTATGAAGAGATCTCTAGAATTAGAGAGTTCTAGAAATCTCTCCATTCTATCCCTTTTCCTCTATAATTCTCTACTCTAGAGGATTCCATGGAATTAAAAACTTCCATGGAAAATCCTCCACCCTAGACCTTGATCTTCCTTCTATGAATCTATAGAACTAACACACCCTCACTTGCTCAAGATAATGAATAAATGAATGAACATAGGAATGAAGAAGTGAACTAATTCATGAAGGAATAGCACAAGAAAGGAAGTAAGTCATCTGTCAAGTCTATCCAAGTCATTTTCAAGCATCTCCAACAAATCCAACAATCATATTCAAGCATATAAATCTTGGATCAGAGTTATGAGAAGGTAAAAATGATGGTAATCATACACACTACATTATTATTTACCTTTTATATCCCTTCTTATTGGTGTCATTATCTTTGGGTTTCCATTATCTCTTTGACAATATTTTGTTTGAATCCCAAATTTGATGCACAACCACAATAGATGTCTAATATTATATATTGTAAATTTAGCTTAGAAGGTATTTAATAATAGATGTATGATAAAAGAACATAAGGCACATTTATTTTTCAGAGATGTATTATAGGAACATAAACCACATTTATTATATTATATTCATATTCAACAGTAGAACATAAGGTGCATCTATTATACTTATATTGTATTTATATTATTTAATGGTATGAATTGTACTGTACTTTTTATGTTATTATTTAATAATAGGTTGAATAAAGGTAATTATGGGATATAAGTTATCTTACATTATATTTAGATATATTTCCTTTCTATATATTTCAATGGATATAAATTCAAAGCTTCTAGATAATCATATGAACTTCATAACAAAATAGTTAATGGAAGCATATGCTTATCTATATGCAGATAGTCACAACATAGTTAAATCAATTATTTGACTTATCCACATATAGGTAATTGATGAACATAAGTCAATTCTATTAGAATATACTAGTACTAATAGTTCATAAATGGGAATTTATAATGGTTGAAGTCTTTGGTTAAGAATTATAAAGGATTGTTGACATTTAGATATCGTATTTAAATGTTGTTTGAGTACTTATATGAGGTACACATTTTGAATATATTTAGTATGAACAAGTGTTCGCATATATGGTAAATATCAATGTGAAGATTTGGGTAGTTATATATAACATATAGAGGTGTGATCATATGTGTAGTAATATTAACTGCTAAAAATAAGCCACAGAATCCTGAGGGTCAGGAATATATAATTACATGAATGTAGTCTACTAGAATGTAATAAGTTGTTTAAATGAGAGACTATGTTCAAATGAGGTATAACTTGGTTCATGATTTATTTGAATCAATGAAATTTATTATGACTGGCTATTTGAAACTAAGTAATGCATACATAAAATGATAAAATATGATATTAATGTTTGTAATAGAATGTATTATATTTGTAGCTACTTATAGAAATTAGAATACATGACCTAATATAGATTATACCTGGGTGGTATGAAGTGAAGTTTTATGCTTATTATTATGTGGTAAATGATATAGTGGAGATTCATTCATACGTTTGATGGACTAAATATATACATTTGATTATTCCTATGTTTAACATGTTTTATTCCTACTACTAATAAGTAATATATATGAATCTATTGGTTATATATATGTTAACCAATTCTTGCATTGTTGGTACTAAGTAGTGAGACAGGCTTCACTAGCTTACTAGCATCACCAATGTTAGATGATGGTAATCCTATTAAGTGGTGTGTATGAATTTGAATAATCTTAAAGACTAATAAATATTGAAATATTTGGACAAAGTAATGTTAGTTAGACATTGTCATTTCATATGTATTATTTGCATATTTGTAATATATCATGTTAGAATGGATTTTTTTATGGTACACTTCATGTTTTTATAAATCATACAACACATAGGTACTAGATTGTCTCTCTGGATTTATGTACCATTGCAATATACTCATCCATGAAGGGAGGCCATTCCTTGATGAGGGATTTTAAAGGGGATCGATGGTCCATGGTTGGTGTGGAAAAGTTCTTGGATGATGATTTCCCTCCCAATAATAGTAATTATTTAGATACTACACTTGAGATTACCATAGATACCAGAGTTTAGGAACTCTTGCTCCATGGAGCCTTATATCTTGTAATGTATTTATTATTATTCAAATATCATCCCTGATGAAATGTAATTATTTACTTATTATACCATGATATCAATGGTTACATGTTTTTACCATCCATGGTTGGAAATATCTAACTACTTTCTATATTCAATTATGTTGTGTTTCATCTAATGATAGTGATCAGTGACAGATAGATGTCATATGCTTAGTTTATAGTTAACATATTTAGAATGTTTTATCTAGATCACTAATTAGATTCTCATGGTGAAATCTAATTAAATAATGTATTTATTATTTTATTTTTTAAAAATCATGTTATTCTAAGTACATCAAAGTGGGGATGTTATATTTTGAGTTATAACCCCTATGTGAGCCTTCTCTTTTGTTTTTGTATCCCTCTTTTATGTCTTATTAGATAGTGAACAAGGTATTATATTCAAAACAAAGTTCCTTCTATATAAAGAGCCTCAATAGGCATTTTACATATAGCACTAACTATTTTGGCACATAATTACATAAAATTAAATAATAGTACAACTCAATAATCTATATGTTGGCCTTTATGGCCCACATAAGAAGCTCTTGCATGGTTTAGTAAAGAAGTAGATCAAAAGTATTTGGGATAGGTCTAAATTGTTTTATAGACCCTATGGGATGTTAAAAGTTCTTATAAAATGTGTTAAAATGTAAGGGATCCATCTAGTTCTTCATCGTGTTCACCTAGGCATCTTGTGTCTAGTGGTAGAATGTACAAATAGGCAATTTTCACAAAGCTATATCTCACACATATGGTAGTTGCAGAGGAAGGTGACCACATACATTTGTTCACCTTGGTCCTAAGTTGCTATGTGCTAAGTCTAAGGTCCTCCATTGAAGTCAAAATGGATTTATGCATCTACAAAGTTGGACTTCTAGGTATTTCTGATAGGTTTCCCATACTTAGCCATTTAAGCTTGAACGACGCCAGGACATCATGTGAACCAAATACAAACCAATTAATTTTAACATTTCATATCTTTACTTAGAAGAATTTTGAGACTAGTGGATCAAATGGGTTTGTTTCTTTTGACATCAATAACATCTCCTACAATTTTTGTGCCTCCATGATTCTTGTGCTTCAAGATCTAAGCCTTAAAAGTTAGTCAAAAAGCATAATATGTTCATGCTAACATAAAATTAAAGCTAAAAAAATCTATTATATTCTAAATTTGATCATCTATAAGATGTCAAAAATGTCTACATGGACATCAAATGACAGTCGTCAAATCAAAGTAGATCTAATGGTTCATGCTCGATCATACATCTTGATCTAATGACATGAGATGGGTCAAATAGTCAGAGAGTTCAAGAGGCCACCATGTGGTGTAAGTGTGTGCACTAAAAAACTAATAAGATCTTAAGAATCAATGTGAGATTGACAAGTGATACCAACTAAGATATAGTTGACAATTCAAATTTAAATCAAGGGCTCATGATTAATTGCTCATCAAGATTGGATGGAGTGAGGCAAAGTCAAAAAGTTCAGTGAATCCAAAGAGTTAATGAGTCAAAGAAAAGTGTCAAAATCATGTGGATCCTATAATAATATTTATGAAGTACATGAATTATACATAGGAAGATTAATGAAGTGAAGTGAATCAAAGGAGTTAATATCTTGAGTCAACATTCAACAGCCAATGAGAGAAATCAAGCTTAGGACATTTTTGACAAAAGTCAAAGAGGTTATTTTGGATCCTATCAAAGCAAATGTAGAAGATCCAAGCTTAAAGGCAATCCATAGTTGAACTAAGGCCACATTTTATAAACCAATAATCATCAACAAATCTCCATATAAGTGAAATAAATCCCTTGTATCTAATACAAAATTTGAGGATAGATGAGTGACTGTGTGAAAATAAATGGTCTAAGATTGGTTTTCACATATAGTGGATTAGTGTCTTACCTCATCATCATTCACATTTTTAGATTTAGATGTCCACCTAATGTAGATGTGACACATTTATACCAATTCCAAGTATTAGTCCTCATCATCAAATCATTATTTGATATCATAGAGTTCCAAGAAAAAATCTGCCAATCAGATAAGGATAATGAGAATTTAATTATTTTGAAAGACCTTTGAAATTATGCCTTCTTGAAAAGATCCCAACGTATTAGCATCCTCCAATTGTTACTAATCCATAAAAATTAGTTTATCCTTTTCTAATGCATAGTTCCCTCTCTCCTTTTTTATAAATACAAGCTTTTAAGCCTTGAAAATAGTTGTTAGCTTGATAATCCCTCTCTTGGGAATGACTAGACTCTACCCATATTTGATCTTTGTAACCTCTTAAGATAAATAAAGGACTCATTTTTTATATTTCATGATTCTGGTATAGTGTGTTAATGTTACATTGATTTACATATGTAGTATAAATCTCTCACTTGTCAAATCTTGAATATCACCTAGTTACTAGATTATATTGTTTTGCAGGTCATGTCTAGTGTCTAATGTCTAATGTTATTTGATTAAAGCTAACAAGTGGATACATTGACTAGTTAGTACCTTAAAATAGGTCTCCCCATCAGTTACCTTAGGTTTTTATCATTTAGTGAACCTTTACATGAAATACTAATGCATAAATATCCATTTGGAGTTATAGATCTGATCTCATTAGTGTTTGTTAGAAGTTCAGATAGAGTGGATGAACAATCACATTACTAGTGCATCACCTCTTTTATATGTTTTCATCTTTATTACCCATTTCTCTCTCCCTTTTTCCATCCAATTTTATTTTATTTGATAGATCCAAAAGGAATCAAACCTTCTCCAAAGGTTTGATCTATTATTAGGATACCCACAACCTAGGATCAATCCCATGATGGTCTAGATTTGAGCAGAGGCCCTGAACAATTCCCTTGCTTAGCTAGGGTGTAATCTAGAACCCCAAAATTTTTAGCACACCCAATGGGAAAAATTAATAAAAAATTTCCAACAATGACTAGGTCTAAAAAAGTGGAAAGATCTTGGTGTGTCTTTCCTCTAATTAGCTTTTCAAAACAATCAAGTTAGCACCAATGGCGACTCTAAGTCAAAGTTTCTAGTTATGAGTAGACCAAGTATGTCTCATTGAAAATTTTATTAGTTCTTACATCTCATTTAATATATGAGGTCAATATGAATAGTTTTAGTGAATATTCCTATTATCCATCTCCTTATCAGTAGCCCCAATATGATCTCTATGATCCATATGAGCCTAATCATCCCTACCAAGATTTCTATCAAATATATGAGGAGCCTTGGCAAGTTTCTCATGATCCTTATTATCAAGGGAGTGGATCTTACCTTCTTCATGATCCTCACCAAAAATATGAGGACCTATATCAATTATGCATGCAAGATTATTGCCCTGATCCTCCATATGAACAACAAGCCCATCATAATATTGCTCTTCATAAACCCATTTATGAGCCATCTATACCAGCACTTAGGTGAACTTTAGTGAGCCTTGGAAAGAATTCACTAGAATCATTCTCATAGATATTTTATGTCCAAGATGTTCCTACTAACTTGATTCATCATGTGAGAGAGTCATTACATCAAATAAAAGAAGAATGGACACCTATTGAGAGAGAAATTTGGAATAATCTACTATGTGGCATGATAGATGTACGTGGTTACATTCAAAGCGTTGAGGATAAGCTAAAAGGCCTTGAATAATAGTGGGTCTAACCTCACCAATATAATGTTCCTTCATATACACCTCCTCAACCTTCTTATTTGCCACCCATTCCTCCCCAAGAGAATCTATTCCAAGATACTATAGCTAGGAAAATCAAAGAGTTGGAGTTAAAGAAAAGGAAAGAAGAAGAGAGTTAAAATAAAAAGGGTAAAGAAGAACCCTTATCTTTCCCATCTTGGAACCAAATCATGTAGTCAAGTAAACCTAAAGTTACTTAGCCTTCCCCCCTTCCCCCTCAAACTCCTAGGTCCTTTCCTTCATGGAAATGAATTCAATTACAATTGAATTGAGTGGAGTCTACTCCATTGAAATTTCCCAATTTCATGGCTTCCCTCCCTAAAGAGTAGTCCATAAAGGTACCAAGTTTCACACCAATTCATCCTATGCCTCAAGACCCACTCCATGTACCACCCCAATAAAAAAATTTCCCTCCACTAACTCCACCTACCATCCCTCATGAAACCCATCCATCTCAAACTTGGAGACCTTCTTGGGCTATGCACTCAGATTATCCAATGCCTAGTGTTTGTCTTGAGGATCATATTGTGCCTAGTCCATTTGATCAAGCAAAGGGGTGGAAGAAGTTAATCAATCCATGGTTTCAAGATTCAATAGTTTCCTCTATGGATAAACTTCCCAAATAATTCAAGTTATATCAGAAGTGGATCCATCTTACATTTATACCATTCACACTCAAGAAGAAGAGCATGTCATGTGGGAACTAGAGCAAGAAATTATAGATTCAAAAGAGCTTCAAAGAGAATGTGTTGAGGATGATACAAGAATTTATGAGGAGGAATTTGTTATTGATACCCTTCTTGGATGTGAAAGAGATAATTATACATTTAAGAATGAGGATGGTGAGCTATCATTTTATGTAGAGGATAAGGAAATGAATGAAATAGTTGATCAAACTGATGAACTTATGGGGAAACCATAGGCAACCAATCAACCAAAGGGATCATTTGAGGATTTATTCAAGATATTTAGAGTAGGCTATATTACTCTACAAGGGGACTATGGTCTAGTTACAACCAAGGAGAGTAACCTTGTCAAGCAGAGCAAAGGGGATGGAGTGAGTAGTCTTTCAACTATACCACCTCAAGAGTTCATTATAGACATAAACTTGTTTCAAAAAATTATAATGGACTATCAACTTCTTGATGAGCCTAAATAACTTGATACAAAAAATAAGCCTAGTCTTATTTCAAACATCATGAAAAGCAATAAGGTATGATTTATTAAACCACCATTGGAAGTCATAAGTGAAGATCCATATGAGGAAATTGAGACTGTTAAGATGTACATAGCTAATCTATTTTGAGATGCTTGGTTCTCACTAAACATCATGCCATTGAAGTTGATAGATACAATAAATAATGAGGTATCAAGGCTAAGGGTCAAGGAGATGTATACCTCATCTAATTCCACATCTCGTGATGTAGAAAAGTTGTCAAACTTTCCTTTTGATCTAGGAGGAAAGGTACACATAGTTTTAGGTGGTATATTTTAGGATAGTTTTGTTCAAATTCATCTAAGTGTTTCTTTATCACATTTTTTAATTGTCCCTATTTTAGGATAGTTTCCTTTTCAATAAGTGTTCTAGGCAATCTACCTTATTTTATTCTCTTTTTGGTCCTTATTTTGTTTCAAAAGAGGTTAGAGCAAGATTGGTAGTCAATATGTTGGATCTACATAGAGACTCCATGCCCAATGGACTAGACTAGGCACATGATCTAGGTTCTTTCACATATACAGGCATGCAACCCATGTGAGTCACCAAAGATGTTGGCCATTTTTGGCCCACATAAGAAGATCTTACATGGTTTAGTAAAGCAGTGGATTAATAGGATTTAAGATAGGTATAAAGTGTTTTAGAGACACTAAGGGATGTTAAAAGTGCTTAGAACAAGTATGGAAAATTAAGGGATCCATCTAGTTCTTCATTGTGTTCACCTAGGCATCTCGGGTTTAGTGGCAGAAAGTGTAAATAGGCAATTTTCATGAAGTTATATTTCAAATGTGTGGTAGTTGTAGAGGAAGGTGACTACATGTGTTTATTCACCTTGGTCCCATGTTGTTATGTACCAAGTTTAAAGTCCTCCACTGAAGAATAATTGTATTTATGCATGTACAAAGTTGGAATCCTAGGCATTTTGCTAGGTTTCCCATACTTAGCCATTTAAGCTTGAATGTCATCATAACATCATGTGAACCTGATATGTACTAATCAAGTTGAACATTTTATATCTTCACTTAGAAGGATTTTGAGACCAGTGGATCAAATAGGTTCATTCCTTTTAGCCTCAAGAACATCTAAAATTTTAGTGCCTCCATGATTCTTGTGTTTCAAGATCCAAGCCTTCAAAGTTAGTTCAAAATCATAATATGTTTGCATGAATGCCAAGTTAAAACCACTATAAAAATCCATTGGAATCTAAATTTGACTATCTTCAAGACATCAAATACATCCATGTGAACACCAAATGATGGTCGCACAGACGTCAATTTTAAGACCCATAAATAGCCATTATTTTTTGAACCAAAGCATATCTAATAGTCTTCACTTGATCATACATATCAATCCAATGGCATGAGATGGGTCAAATATTTAGAGAGCTCAAGAGGCCACCATGTAGTGTAAGTGCATGGATTGATAGATTGACATGATCATAAGAATCAATGTGAGATTGACAAGTGGCACCAATGGAGATAGATTTGAAAATTTAAAGCTATATCAAGGGCTCACACTTAATCTCTCATCAAGATCAAATAGAGTGAGGTAGAGTCAAACTAGTTAGCAAATCCAAAGAGCTAATGAGTCAAGGACAAGTGTCAAAAGCATGTGGATCCTAGCATAAGATCAATGAAGTTCATGTATCTTTACATAGGCCAATCAATGGAGTGAAGTGATTCAAAGGATTCGATAGCCTGAGTCAATAATCGACAACAAATGAGAAAAATCAAGCTTAAGACATTTTCAATAAAAGTCAAAGAGGTTATTTTGGAGCCAAGCAAATAAAATATAAAAGAGCCGAGCTCAAAATTGAACTAGATTTGAACCAAGGCCACATTTCAAAAACCAAGCATCAATAACAAAGCTCCATATAGGTGAATTAGATCCTTTGGGTTTAATACAAAAATTAAGAATAGACTAGTGACTTGTGAAAACCAATGGTTTAAGATTGATTTTCACATATAGTGTACCTATGTCTCACCTCATCATGGTTCACATTTTCACATTTAGATGGCCATCTAATTTAGATGTGGCATAATTTTTCCAATTTCAAGGATTAGTATTCATCAATAGATCATTAGATGATATCATAGAGTTCCAAGAAAATATCTAGCAGTCAGATAAGGATAGTGATCAATCAATTATTTTGCAAGGACTTTAAAATTGTGCCTTTTTGATAAGATATTGACTCAATAGCATCCTTGAATTGGTGCTAATCCATCAAAATTAGTTGATCCTTTTCCAATGAATAGTTCCATCTCTTCCTTCTTTTTATATAAATACAAGCTTCTAAGCCTTGAAAATAGTTAGCTTGATAATCCCTTTCTTGGGTATGACCAGACTCTATCCAAATTTGATCTTTACAACCTCTTGAGATAAATAAAGGACTCTTTTTTCAGATTTCATGATTTTGGGATAGTGTGTTAATGTCAGATTGATTTGAATATGTGGTAGAAATATCTCCCTTATAAAGTCATGAATATCACCTAGTTACTAGAATATATTATTTTGCAGGTAATATCTAGTGTCTAATGTCATTTGATTAAAGCTAACAAGTGGATACATTAACTGGTTAGTGCCTTGAATGAGGCATCCACATCAACTCCCTTAGGTTTTGATCATTTAGTGAGCCTTGACATGAAATAATAATGCATAAACAACCATTCAGAGTTGCATATCTGATCTCATTAGTGTTTGTTAGAAGATTAGATAGAGTGGATGAACAATCACATTATTGGTGAATCACCTCCTTTACATTTTTTCATGTTTTTTTTACACATTATTTATAGATCCAAAAAGGAAGTTGGCCTTCACTACAAGTTTGATTTATTGTTAAGATACCCACAGTCTAAGATCAGACCCATGTTGGTCTAGATTTGAGCAAAGGACCTAAACAATCCCCTTTCTTAGCTAAGGTGTAATCTAGAACCCCAACACTACATACTACTCATTCATCACACCTAGAAATTTCATGCTTGATCAAAAAATGCACTAAGCAAAAGTTATTATAGTATAACATGCAACTTGATGGTGTACATTACCTAAGGGAGAACTACATATGATCTGAGACCCCTAGCATTGGGGTTAATTTAGGTAGTAGCTAGGCCAATAGGGGTTCTACTTTGCATGATTGGAATATCCCACAACCCAATTTTTCCTTTCCTTTTTGCATTTGATCGATTTAGTTTTTCATGTGTGTAGTTATTAATTAAGATTTTGGAAGAGATTCAATCAACATATTAACATAGGTGATCACATGAATGACACAGAACCACCTATAAGACCTCTAAAACCTCCTGTAACTTCCCTAAAAGTCTTAGACAGTCTCTGTAGGAAAGACATTAGTGCCAAAATTGGACACTATACCATTCTAATATGGATGAAATAGTCCAAATGCATATTTAAATACATATTCAGAAGATGAAAGGTGTTTTCCTATATTTTTAACATGTTCTAGTTACCTAATCCATGTAAAAGTCTATTTATCCTTAGATAAGTACATTTTCTCCTCACTTTCTATTTTGGGAAAGTTTAATTAAATAAATAATTTCTATTTTTCATTCTAGATTAACAACATACTCATCCCTTTTACTACATATGATTGCATTAATCAAAACCCTAAAAAGGTTAAAATATTTAATGAACCTGACTTACTTTGAATATTGCTTAAAATTCTAGTTTTGCTTAGGGTTTACCTTCTCCCAATTTTTGTGCATTAAATTAGGGTTACAAAATTTTATTTTTTAATTATTTAGCATAACTTAGATAATTTAATCAATCTTACATTAGGGTTTCATTTATTTAATATAATTTAAATTTTTACAACATGACCCTAATTCAAAACCCTAGATCCTCATACTTGGTCCCTGTAGATACAAATCTAACAATTAGGGTTTCAATTACAATCTTATTTTTTATTACACACTTTGTTAAAAAATTCTCAAATTTCACATATACTTATGTTATATTATATTATACCTCTTGTGTCTTTGTTATTCCTTGTTTACATTATCTTCTTTGGCAAGTTTAAAATGACATCTAAAAATTCTTCTAACCCACCCTGACCAAATTGATGCACTATTGAATTTATCTCATGATTATAATAATTAATGGACTAATTTTCAATATTGTAAATTAGAGCATAATAATGACTTAATTTACAATGATGAGGATGACTATTTTTATAATGATAGATAAGAGGATTACTATGAGCATGACAATGAAAATGCACATGAGGATATATTAGATACACCATCTTCTCTTTCATCTCACTCTTCACTTACTCCTCAAAATCAAATGAACAATATAATGCCAAAATAATGTCTTTGTTGGTAGTGCTTTATTCCAATGTGATCATAACTTTTCAACTACTTTTGCTACATCATTATTCAAATTAACTCAATATAAATGCAATACGTGAAAGCCACTTTTGAATGATTCAAGTAAAGTAGATAGGAACAATGCATCTTATTTACCCTTTTTAGTTAAATTTGAAAAAAACATGTACCAATGATATTCCACATTTTATCAAAGCCCAAACTAAGTTAGATGGAATAATTTTATCACCTTCCTTCACATTCTAAACTCAATGCAATGATTCTTTAGAATAAATTGATAATTTAGATGTCTCTAAATATTCTCCTATATGTCATAATATGAAAAATAAAACATGATTGATAGTTCTTCTATACTTGACTCCAAATTTGAAAGTAGTGAACAAGTATATTGCATTACGCATACAAATGATGACTCATTTCATTATAGTAAAAATTTAAAATATTCCCATTCTCTCTCTCTTAATGAGCACGTGGATGATACTTATTCTACTCTTACTTATAAAAATGAATTTAATTTTGATTTTGATGAACCATGGGATAATGATGATTATTATTATTATGAAGAGGAAATAAAATATACACATTCTAGTTCTTCTCCTACTTCACCTATTTATCTTCTTCAATAAAATACTAGGACACATGTAAAGACACACACACACACACACACACACACACACACACACACACACACACACACACACACACACACACACACACACACACACACACACACACACACACACACACACACACACACACACACAAACACACACACTTATTCTTATGTTCACAATTTATATTTACTTGACAAAAAAGTACCTTTTATTCAAGTAGCATGTGATACTTCTTTAAAACTTAACAATATAATATATATCAATGCATCTCCCTCAAACCCCCTCAATACAATAGAAACTATTTTTTAAACTAACCTAAATGAGGTTGGTAGCTCATTTAACTCTAAGTACGTCCTAGCTATCATAGCTCTAAAGGTTACAAAGAGTAAACCAACCCTCTCTAAAAATGATTTCCAGTCCAATATACTAATGGCTAAGATAAATAATAAAATTCAATCATTAAATTAACCCCTTGATGATGATAGTATACCTTAATAAGTGTTAATTTATTTGATGCATGTTATGGGTGATTTACAATAAATACACTGTCTCACCTTGAAGAATAAAGCATATCAATCTTGGGCCGATGCTAGTGTTATCCATGGTAACCCTATTCCACACAAAATCTCCATTACAAGGTTGAAACAAAAATTTCAAATACCAATTTTACCTATATTTGATGGGCGTGGATATCAATACTTGCATCTTCAGGTTTATTAGAAAGCCATGGCACGCTACTGATAAGAAGACTACTAAAATTATCTCTAAAGTCATTAAGATGGGGAAACACTAAATTGGTTTTAGCATACAATCCCTATTAGGTCTCTACACACATTTAAGGAGTTATATATAGTATTTCTCTAGTATTACATATAAAATAAGGGACCTTGAGTCACAGACGAGAGGTTACCTTCATTACATTAAGGTGAAACAAGGCCAACATCTAAACACATTCTAAGATTTAAAGCTTGTTTTCATCAATTAATTTATCAATCGATATATTTATAGGTTTAGTACATATTTTACATGGGTTTACTATTTAATATTAATGAGAGATTACTATATTATACATCAAAATCATTTTGAGATCTATGTAATGCAACTATAACATTAGAGGCAAAATTGGGACTAGTAGTTATATGGTCAAAGGTACATTTATGTATATGCCCCATAGAGATACAATAATTCAATATGGTATAATATCCTACTCCACATACATTTAAAAACATGATATAACATAAAACACTAATAAATATACTCAATTAGGGTAAAGATCCACTTTAGAGAGCACGTTCTATAGTGAGTAGAACATAAAATACACACAGAGGGGTTATACACTTTTCATAAAGGGCTAGGTCTCATGACATTTTTCTTACATTATTAGATAGGGAAATGATAAAAATTCCTCCTATTAATCATAATCCACCACATCATTTACATAGGATACAACATAATCCATATTGTAATTTTCATAAGATAAACAAACATTTAGATAATCATTGTTATGCACTTCAAGCTCACATTAACTAGTATGTCAATCATGGTATTATGGATAACATAAGGGTCACTGAGATCTCATTATTCAAACTCTTATAGATCACAATCCTCTACAATAGAGTTATCCCAAGATGTTACTTTTAATGAACCAATATTTACTCATTGTATGAGCCATGTAGTTTCTAGAACACTTATTTATGAATGGTCTCATGAACCATAGTTTCAATAGAGATGGAAACCATTTCAAAAAGATCAAAACACATCTCCAATATGCACACCAATGAATATATATGTAAATAACTATAGAGATCATAACACAGCTCTAGTTCATACACTAATCAAGATATTTTATAAAAATCATACATCTTAGAGTATAGTTTCAACACATCAACCAATCATGATTTTTGATATATAGTATACATATTTATATACCAATAGTGTATCACATGAAGCTCTAGCTTTAGAGTCTCCTTCTACACCAACATAGCATGAGTAGTATGGTCATTGGTTCTCCATGCCATCCAGGTTCAGATAGGGCATACCACAGGCATATGATCTTCACATAGAAATCTTACATAACACAAAAAAACCTTATACCAATAAACACAAAACCCTACTCCACTATACATATGCCTAAACATTCATAAACAAATGCAAATTCATTAATTTTACATCAATAAAAATAATATAAAAATATCATCATTTAAAACAATCAATCCAATTAAACATATATCAACATTTAGAATATAATAAGATCCAGTTACCAATATATACAATGCCAATTTAAACAACAAAAATTGATATATATAACTCAAACTATAGTTTTAATAAAAATATAGTCCATCACTCAATGCTGTGAACATGACTATTGGGACTGACTCCCTCACTCTCACTCTTAAATATATCATAGCTATAACTAGAGGCCCCATTCTCTCTCTATGACTTGGATTCATGAATCCATATACTCTCTCTCTATTTCTCATGGTACATGCCTAGATTAGCCATACACTCTACATTCTCTCACTAAATATGTTTTAACTTATTTAGGAATAATGAAGTTTTATTTCTATTTTAGTTAAGGGTTTGGATTAATAAACTAGTATAGAATATAGTAATAAATAAAATCTTGATTTATGCAACTATTTATATTTTTCACCTTTCTAAAAATAGTAATAAATAATAATAAATATAAATTAGCTAGAAAATAGACTGAGATGATTGATACAGAGGTTGAAAAGGACTGTATAGGACTAAGAAGGTATCATAAACCTAAATCTAGATTTTGTTGGGTGAAAGGATAGGAGAATCAAAAAGTGGATGCTTTAGTGTCTAGAGTTGTTCATTCTTTCCATTGTTATTCAAAATGATCATAAAGACTTGAAACTTTTTGGGTAGTTGCATTGTGCTTGTGTGAGTGTGCTAGTGAAAAATTGAGCACTAATTGTTTATAGAACTTGTTATGGAGCTGATTTTTTTGTCAAACACTAACCCTTCATCATGATTGATAAAATGACATTTGAATCACTTGAGAAAGAGAGGGGGTTAATATGAAATATGTACTAAACATGAAATCAACACCCCTTGTGTGGCCACGCTTCATACATACCAATACTCTAAAGAGGGATAAAGTCATATGTAGTTCTCCCACCTAGTGTGCTTTATGCAATAGTGTGATGCAGATGCAAATGCCAAATTGATAGTGTTTGAGGTGGCTAGGGACTGGTATGAGTATTTGAGTATGTTTTTAGTTGTGTTGGGTAATTGTGTGCAAAGAATAAAGTATTTTTCCTTAGTTTTTTATTTGTATTCTTGATTTCTTTGTAATTTTGCTCACACCCTTTGTAAATGAGTTTTGAGTGGGAATTTATAGGGAACAATTGGTCATGAAAATGACCATTGGGGCTCAAAGTGAAAATCAACAGGACCACTAAAAATAATACACTTCTCTATGGGGCACTATAGTCTAAATGGGGCACTCATGTCCTACAGGATCAAGACCTAGGGGAATATTATTTGGCTGAGGTGGAATGATCATTTAGAAGGTTCTAGATGACTATAAATGAGTAAAAAGGTGTCTATAAGGTTCACAAGAGCATGCAAAAAGGACCTATGGATGGGGTGTCACAAGCCACACTCAAAATGCCAATTTGGACATTTTATATGACTACATTCCCCCCCTTTATTATAATGATTTAACAAAGCAAAATACTAAGATAAAGGATAAATAGAAAGCATAATCGAACTTACCTATAAGGGTGAATCCCATGAAGATGTGTGATGCTAACTGTGCATGGATAGAGCATGGCATGAAGTGTAAATATACAAGAGAAAATAAGAAGTAGATCAGTTATTACTAGACACACTATGCTTAAAATAAGAATGTGCAAAGGTTGGATAAAAGAGAGAGGAAGATAAAGGAAAAAATACACCTCACCAAGTATGTGAACCAATATAAAAAAATTTATGATGTTGAGTGATGATGGGTACATTTTGTACTAAGACTAATATCACAAATGGAGTTGAGTGCTCAATTCCTTGAGGGTGGCTCAAGAATACAAAGGCTAGCCCTTTGGCTCCATCATCACCCACTATGTACTAAAGCTATATGATCCTGTGTCTACTAGTTGATGTTTAGATGGTGTGTCCAATCCCTCTAAGTAGGTGGCTCAAGAATATAAAGGATAGCTAATCCTTTTTATCCATCATTGCCCATTAAGTGTAAAATATAAACTAATACTAGTATAAATGTGTGTCATATGAGATATATCATGAATCCCATGAATGCTTTATAATCTGATAATGTGGCATGGATAGATAAATGTGTATTGAGAACTAGGAAAATCTTGGCCACTTCGAAAGGTGAAGATTAGGATTGTATGAAAGCTACTCCAAAATTGAGAACTAAGCTTCTATGAAAAACACTCCAAAATGATGCCAACCAGTTTTAGATGGAGTAAAGAATGCAACTACTAAGAATACCTAGGTAATACAATGAACTAGAAAGAAAAGAAAGAAAATGTTCCATGCACATTACCCCTAATCACTAGTGTCTATGACATGGATTTTGATCTGGAAGTTGTACTAACTACCCAATCTAAAAATAGAAGTGAGAGACTTCATACCATACATGATGCCCCTTATATCTGGTTAATCTAAGTAAAATTATATTGAAACTACCCAATCTAAACTAGATTGTAGCTGACAAAACTATAATTGACCTTAGCATTCTATCTATTTCTAATTTTTTTGGATTTTTGGCTTTTTGGACAGGAGCATCAAAAAGTGTGTTGACAATATTGTCATTAATGTCAAAGGTCTAGCATTGGTAATAAATTCCCCATTACATTTAATGGTGTTTTTAATATTCATATATTGGCTAATGTATGTTAAAATTTATTTAATATTGATGAATATATTTTTGGTTGCATATAAGTCAAAAGAGGGCCCATGGAGAAGTCAAAGAGTCATGGGGTAAAGACAAAAGAGGAATGGGATGCATTTTTTCATGAAGAGTCATCTTGAAGAATTCCAAGAGTCACCATGTGAATATAAAAGAGGGTATGGCACATTTTTATATGAAGGAATACTTTGAGGAATATAAAAAGTCACCAAGAAAAAGAAAAAAGAGGAAAGGATGCATTTTTCTTATGAAGGGTCACCATGTGACTTTGCAAATTCAAGGATATGAAGGGTCATGCAAGTTTGGTGCCATTTCCATGAGGATTGAAGTGTCACAAAGGGTGAATGCCAAAGGTCATTTGGAAATCTATAAATAAAGGCTTGAGAAGCCATTTCATAATATGCAAGAGAGTGCATGGTTTGTATTTGTTTTAGAGGAGAGAAAATTAGGAGATGTTGTAGAATTCTATCATTTGTTAAGTAATCAATATTGATAGATAGTTGTGTTTAATACACAAGAGGGGTTGGTGCTCACAAATATTTGTAAGGGGTTGGTGCTCCTATGGATTGGTGCTCATAAATAGTTTTTGTGTTGATTCTCAGCAAAGGGGTTGGTGTTCCTACAAGTTGATTCTTGAAAACTTTGTACTTTGAGCTGGTGCTCATTCATATACTTGAGATTATTCTCCATGTTTTTTTCCACTTTGAGTTTCCATGTAAAAACTCTCTCTCTCTCTCTCTCTCTCTCTCTCTCTCTCTCTCTCTCTCTCTCTCTCTCTCTCTCTCTCTCTCTCTCTCTCTCTCTCTCTCTCTCTCTCTCTCTCTCTCTCTCTCTCTCTCTCTCACACACACACACACACACACACACTCATATGGTGCATGTTATTATTTCAGTTTTATTACATTTCTTGAATTTGTGATTAAGTGGTTAAAGAAAAGAAATTAGTTCAAGTAAAATATATATAATATACTGATTCACCCCCCTCTCAGTATATTGCATGATTAATAATTAGTATCAAAACAAGTTCATTTGGAAAAGTTTTATAGATTAAAGATAGATCGGGGAAAGCACGATGGCTGGATCACATGAAGGTTTTTATACAAACAAGGCACCTTTATTTGATGGGATAAATTATGATTTTTAGAGCATAAGGATGAAGACTTATTTGATGGCCCTTGGATTTGAGATTTGACAAGTAGTGGTAGAGGAATATGAAGAACCATAGACATTTGTAACTACTCCAGTGGAAAATAAGGAAAGTGAAAATAATTCTAAAGCTTTAAATTCTATTTTATGTGGTTTATGTGAATTAGAATTTATTAAAGTTTTACAATGTAAATCTGCTTATGA
The DNA here is from genome assembly GCA_037957365.1 of Torreya grandis. Lineage (NCBI taxonomy): Eukaryota > Viridiplantae > Streptophyta > Pinopsida > Cupressales > Taxaceae > Torreya > Torreya grandis. The sequence goes on along the minus strand of JARHVA010003190.1, from coordinate 796,270 downwards.
AACTTGGGTAAAGCTCAAGAATATTTATAAATGTGATGGAAAGGTTTAACAAGCTAAGCTTCAAACTTTTAGAAGATATTTTGGGAGTTTGAAAATGGAAGAAGAAGAAAATATAGCAAGTTACCTTCTACAGGTTGATCAAATAGTTAATCAAATTCAAGGTCTTAGAGAAAAGTTAGAAGAATCAATCATGGTATAAAAAGTTTTGAGATCTCTACCATTGAGATATGATGCAAAAGTTTTAGCAATTGAAGAGATAAAAAATTTAGCCAAGCTAAATATGGATGAGCTACATGGTATTCTTATGACATATGAGATGTAGAATGAACAAGGGAAACCCTCAAAGAAAGAAGTTGCTTTCAAGACATCAAAGAAAGAGAAGGATAAGATTCAAGAATCAAGTGATAGTTCTAATGATGATGAAGATGACAATGGAGCTCTATTCATTTGCAAGACAAAAAAAGGCAAAAATAAATACCAAGGAAAACTACCTTTTAAATATTTTAATTATGAAAAGATTGGATATTTTGTAGCTAAGTGTCTAGATAAGGGTAATGTTGACAATGAACAAGGAAAGTTTATATACAAAAATAATTTCATAGGAAAATTCAAGAAGGGATTCAAGAATAAGAGTTTTTATTTTAAAGATCCTAGCTCAGCTGAAGATAGTGGAGTCAGTGATTCAGAAGAAGAGATTCTATTCATGGCCATACATGAAGATGCCTTCATCATCAAAAGTATAGATGATCAAGAAGAAGAAAAAAATGAAGCTGAAGTGACTCTGAAAGAAGAACCCATTTGTGCCTTAGAAGAGTCAAAAGCTCTTGAGAAGAAGAACTGAAGATTAAAGCTCCAGATCAAGAAAAATGAAAAGGAGTCAATTGAAACAATTGAAGATCTACAAGCACACTTTGAACAAGCCAAGAAGAATGAAAAATATCTAATGGTACAGTTGAAAAAAATAAGTGAATAATGTGAAAGATATGTTATTGAAATTGCTTCTTTACAAGTAGATCTAGAGAAAACAAATAAAGCAATCAATGATAGAGCAGCCAATGATTCAAAATTTGAGAATAACACTAATATGTTGAATAAGATATTAGAAAGTCAAAGATCAATGTCAAATAAGATAGGTATCAGATTTGAAAAATAGAAATGGGAGGCCACAGACAAGGTTAATATAGAAAAAGGAAAGATCTATGTTGATGCTCTTAAAAAAGAGGAAATAAAAAGAGAAGAAGTTAAAAATATAGAGGACATCTCAAACAAAGAAGATTGGAAGGAATATAGATACAAAAGGTAAGTAGGTCAAAGATACACAAACAAGTCCTATTTTTATGGTTACTATTTTTATTGTAATGGATATGGTCATAAGAAAATAGAATGTCAAAAAAAGGCTTAAAATTTCAGAATTAAAGAGAAGAAAACGCATGCAGAGTCAAGCAAAATCCACAACTCTTTTGCTCCTATATAAAGCTTTAATGAAGAGGCCATAATATGTTATAATTGAAATAACTTTAGACACATATCTCGATATTGTAGAAGCATATTAGATTCAATCAAGAAAGACTAGAATTTCAAGCCTCTATTCATCAAGAAGAAAGTTTAGATAGGTTTATGGTAGAAGAAACAACCTAAAAAGTCTATATTAATCTAGACAACTTTGTCTGCAAGTAACAAAGAAAAGACATGGTTCATTGATAGTGGATGTTCAAGGCAAATGACAGGGTATAAGATCAAGTTCATAACCTTGAAGAAGATTAATGGTGGCATAGTGAAATTCAAAGATAATACTACTACCAAAATTATTGTAAAAGGTACACTAAGTTTGGATAATGGTAGAACTAAAATTGAAAATATTTTGTATGTAGAAGTTATTAAGAATAATCTTTTGAGTGTAATTCAAATGTGTGATCAGGGGTACACAATAAAGTTTTATGTAGAAGTTTGTAAAATTAGGAGAAAATATTTAGATGTATTGGTTGCAGATGCTTAGAGAATAGGCAATAATTTGTATATGTTATGAGACATCAAAGGTCAAAGATGTGGTTTGAGTCAGATTAAAGAAAGTTGGCTATGTCACACGAGAATATGACACATAAATTTTGACAATCTTGTCAACATCAACAAGTAGTCAAAAATCTTCCAACTATTACAAAGCTATCCAATAATATTTGTGAACCTTGTTAGCATGGGAAGTAGGCTAGAAGGAAATTTAAAACAAAAGAGTACTCGACCACTCAAATGTTAGAGCTTGCTCACACTAATTTGTGTGGACCTATGAGAACTCAAAGTACTTAAGTTGAGAAATATTTCATGTTTCTTATTGATGAGTTTTCACGTATGACTTGGGTAATGTTTTTAAATAAAAAATTAGAATCTTTCAGATATTTCAAATCATTCAAAGTATTAGTTGAAAATGAAACTAGTTTGAAGATTAAGTGTCTAAGATCAAATCTAGGAGGAGAATTCATGTCAGATCAATTTATTGAGTTTTTTGAAGCCCATGAAATAAAGAGACATTATTCAATAGCCATAACTCCATAACAAAATGGAGGAGTTAAATTGAGAAATAGAATAGTTTAGGAGATGGTGAGGATAATGATAAATAAATCCAAGATACTAGATAAATATTGGAGAGTGATAGATGCTACAACAATACATATTCAGAATAGAGCATTATTTAGAGTCCATAGTGACAAGACTCCTTATGAGCTATAGAAATACAAACCAACAATAGTTGATTATTTTAGAGTTTTTAGCAGTAGATGCTTCATAAAAAGAATCGATGAAAAACTTGGTAAGTCTGAATCCAAAGCAGATGAAGGTATATTTCTTGGTTATTCTTGCAAAATTAAATATTATAAATGTTATAACAAAAGAACCAAGAAAATAGTTGAAAGTGAAAGTGTTAGGATACAAGAAGATGGAACACAAATAATTAGTGATCCAGTAGATATTCCTAAAATCATTGAAGAGGAAGACTTTGAAGAATCAAATGAAGATGAGAAGAAGGAGAAAAAGAACACTAAAACCCCATCTAAATATGTCCAAAGAAATCATAATGAAAGTGACATCATTAGGGACATAAATGAAGGAATTTACACCAGAAGAATGATGGTAAGTGAATCTGAGTAAGTTAATTTCTCTTGGTTATCCAAAATTTAGCTTAGAACTTTTTCAAAAGCTATACATGATAGGCATTAGGTTAAGATAATGGATGAAGAATTAAATCAGATAGAAAAGAATGATTCTTGGGAATTAGTGCCTAGACCAAAATATCATAATGTGATAGGAATAAAATGGATTTATAGAAACAAGTTAAATAAAAATGGAGAAGTGACTAGGAATAAAGCAAGACTAGTATGTAAAGGATATGATTAGATTAAGGGAATAGATTTTGAAAAAAACTTTTGCACTAGTGGCAAGGCTAGAGGCTATTATAATGTTTCTTACATATGCAGTGTTTAAAATTTTTAAAGTATTTCAAATGGATGTCAAATCTACCTTCCTAAATAGGAATCTAGAAGAAGAGGTCAACATTGAGTAGCCTGAGGGATTTATTCTCTCAATTATTAGTAGCCATGTATGTAGATTGAAGAAAGCACTATATGGATTGAAACAAGCTCCCAGAGCTTGGTATGCAAGACTTGATAAGTACCTATAGGATCAAGGTTTCAAGAGATGTTTTATTGACAGTAATCTCTACATCAAAATAGAAGGTGATCATCAATCGATTGTTGTGGTATATGTTGATGACATCATTTTTAGAGGAAACATTGAAAAGATGAAAAAAGAATTTTTTAATAATATGAAAAAAGAATTTGAGATGTCCATGCTTAGAGAATTATCATTTTTCTTGGGGTTGAAAATATTCTAGTCAGATATAGGAACTTTTATATCTAAAATTAAATATGCCAAGGAAATGTTGAAAAAATTTGGTTTTGAGGATTGTGCACCAGTTGGCACACCAATGAGTACAAAAAATAAGATAAGTAAGGATGAAGATGCACCTGTTGTAGATCAATATTTGTATAAATCTATGATTGGTAGTCTTTTATATTTGATAGCATTGAGGCCAGAAATCATGCATGTAGTAGGTATGGTTGTAAGACATTAGTCAACTCCAAAATATAATTATATTCAGTGGATGAAGAGAATATTCAGATATATCAAGGGGAAATAGGATTATGGATTATGGTATCACACAGGCAAATATTTCACTTTGGTTGCTTATACAAATTTAGATTGGGTAGGTTGCTTGGATGACAGAAAGAGTACAAGTAGAGAAGATTTTTTTCTCAATGATATCTTAGTATCATGGCTAAGCAAAAATTAAAATTTAGTATCACTTTCTATAACTGAAGTAGAATATATTACAATGGTATTGTGTTGTACTCAAGTGCTTTGGATGAAACACACTTTGGAAGATATCAAGGTAAAATATGATGAACCTATTTTTATTTTTTATGACAACACAAGTGTTATTAATATCTCAAAAAATCTAGTAATGCATTCAATAACAAAACATATTCCCATTAGATATCACTTCTTGAGAGATAAAGTTGTAGATCAACAAGTTAAGATTGAATATATCAATACTACAGAGTAGATTGTAGATATTTTTACAAAGGTACTACCAAAAGACACATTTGAGTATTTGTAGGAAAAGTTAAGAGTAATTTCTTTTACTTGCTACCATTAAGGATTAGCATCAGTTAAGGGGGAGCAAAGTGTTAGCTCCAGGATAGGCCCTTTGTCATTGATGTCAAATGGGGAGAAGAATATAAATAGGTATAGATATAGAAATAGGTACAGGTAATAGGTATAGGTTGTTATAGTAAGGGGGAGTTATTATATGTTTTTTAGATACAATTATGTGTAGTGTAGGTTTCAAGATGTGAAAAAATTTTAGTTTGAGGTTGTCATCAATGACAAAGAGGGAGTTTTTTAGAAATATTGTCATTGATGTCAAAGGTCTAGCATTAGTGATAAAGCCCCCATTGCATTTAATGGTGTTTTTAATATTCATATCTCGGCTAATGTATGTTAATATTTATTTAATATTAATTAATATATTTTTGGTTGCATATAAGTCAAAAGAGGGCCCATGGAGAAGTCCAAGAGTCACAAGGTGAAAACAAATGAGGATTGGAATGCATTTTCTCATGAAGAGTCATCTTGAGGAATTCCAAGAGTCACCATGTGAAGATAAAAGAGGGTATGGCACATTTTTACATGAAGGGACACTTTGAGGAATACAAAACTTCACCAAGATAAAGAGAAAAGAGGAAAGGATGCATTTTGCTTAAGAAGGGTCACCATGTGACTTTTCAAATGCAAGGATATGAAGGATCATGCAAGTTTGGTGCCATTTTCCATGAGGATTGAAGGGTCATAAAGGGTGAATGCCAAAGGTCATTTGGAAATCTATAAAAAAAAGCTTGAGGATCCATTTTATAATATGTAAGGAGAGTGCATGGTTTATAAAGAAGTGTCCCATTTTTTATGGTCTTGTCAATTTATACTTGGATCCCCAATGGTCATTTTTATCTTGTCCTTATCCTTAATTAGGTCAACCTATCATGAATACATCTAACTCATAACCAATTATTCCCTATAAAAACCCACTCAAAACTCATTTACAAAAGGGGTGACCAAACTTATAAAGCAAACAAGAATACTAACAAAGCACTAAGGCAAACTTCTATTTTTTTTACACACAGTCACCCAAATCAACTGCAAAACTACTCAAAACCTCATACCAGTCCATAGCCAACTCAAACACTATCAACTTGGCATTTACATTTACATCAGACTATTACATAAATCACACTAGGTGGGAGAACTACATATGACTTGATCCCTCTTTGGGGTATTGGTATGTAGGAAGCATGCACACATAAGGTGTGTGGATTACATGTTTAGTACATCTTTCACACAAACTCCCCTCTTTCTCAAGTGACTCAAATGTCATTTTATCAAGCATGATGGAGGGCTAGGATTTGAAGACAAAATAAACTCCATAATGACTATCAACAACCAATACTTGATACACAAGCATGATCACATAGGCATAATGTAACTACCCAGAAAGTTTTAGGTCTCTATGATCAGTTTGGACAACATTGATAGGAATAAATAATAGTGACAAACACCAAAGTATCCAATTTTTGGCACTCCAATCCTTTCACCCAATAAAATCTAGATTCTTGTTTACGACACATTCCCAGTCTTACACAACCATTTTCAACCTCTGTATCAGCTTAATCTATTTTCTAGCTAAGTTATATTTCTTCTTATTTATTATTATTTTTAGAAAGGTGAAAAAGATAAATAATTGAACAAATCAGAACTTTATTTATTGTTATATTCTATACTAATTTATTAATCTAGACCTTTAACTAAAATAGGAATAAAACTCTACTATTTTCAAATAAGTTAAATCATTTGGTGAACCTAACTTACTTTATTTATGCATAAAAACCCTAGAAACCCTAGGGAAAATTCCTTACTAATTTTAGAAATAATCTTCTAATTTTTCTTGCATATATAAATCAAAATTTCACATTAAATTTTAAAAATTCACCATAGTAATTTTAAAAACCATTTATTTCAAACCCTAGTTGAATATAATAGGTCCCTATGCTTTTGAGGTATCACCTTACATGTTAGTGAGCTTCATATCCTTTTTATACATATTTCAATTTGCAATTTTTAAGACTTTACATTTCCTTTATTCAGTGCTTTCCTTCCATCACAATTTTATTATTATAACTTATTGAAAAAAAATCAATCGATTTTCACTTTTTTTCCTACTTTAACAATGGCCCAATATATCAGCTTTGACAAAATTGATAAGAGGGAACCTCAAAACCTTTTAAATAAAAATATTGATATGCAAGATGATATGATTAAAATAATACAAGAATAAAAAAATAAAATAATGGTCAATCCTCTCAAACCATAGAATAACCAATTACAAATGACACTATAGGGATAAATATGTCTCAAAAACCCTCTATAGCAGCCCAACCTTCCTATGTGGCACCACAGATTATGACTAGTACATCTTTGCCTCTTGATGTGGCTACCTTTGTGAAATAAATTAAATCTCTTCAATCCAAGGTGCTACATCTTGAGCAATGTGCCTCTAGACCAACACAAGGTTTGGACTCTTTTTCTCTATTTGATACACCATTGGCACACCATATTGCTTCTACACCCTTACCACTAGGTTTTATTCAACCCAAGCTCACTTTATATGATGGCAAGGGTGATATAGAGAGACACTTGAGAGATTTTACATAGCATGTTTGGAATATGTGCCAAATGACTAGTTATTAACTAATCTATTTCCTGGAGTTTAAAGAATTATGCTATAAAGTGGTTCTACAGTCTACCAAATCAGTTAGTCAAAGCATTCAATCCTTTAGCTAACAAATTCCTAGCTCATTTCAGCATTAACATATGTGACAAGGTTTCTTATGCCCAAGTTTTTCAATAGAAGCAAAGGTCAAATGAGCATCTTATAGATTATGTTCTTAGATATAAGACTATCTCATATAAAATGACTAGCATCATGGCTGATCAAGAATTACAAGATCTCTTCAAACAAAGTCTTCTGCTAGCTTTGCATGAGTTAATAATTTTTAAAAAAAATTCTTCATGTTATGTCATACACTAGAGGAAAGGGAAGTAAAATTAGTTTCAATGGGCAAACTCAAGTACAAAAGCATATCAAAAACAACAAATAAGAGTAATAGTAAAGTCCCATATAAAGTAAAGGTTAATGATAAAAAAATCAAAATTAAAGTACATTTAATGTAACTTCAGAGCCCCCTCAATGAGTGGTTTTATTAGTTCCTCCTTGGTGAGCCTTTACCAATGTACCACTATCTTTAGCCAAAGTCTTACAATAATTATTGGAATACAATTTCCTATCTCTCCCTCTTATTTTGGAATTTTATACAACAAATCTTCTTCTACATGGATATGATCATAATACATTCTATAATTTTAATAGGGTACCAAGCCACACAATGAAACGATGCATCAATTTTCAACACAAGATACATGGCTTGATATATGAAAACCTTATTGATCTTGGCACTCTAGTTGAGTCTCCTCAGGCAAAACAAATACAAGACAAGGCTCTAAAATTTTTCTCATATCCTTTCCCACAACATTCTAAATAGGAGACAGGGGGCACATCAGGTATTCACCATGCATATCATGTACACCCTCCACCAACTACATACCAAGCACCTTTAGTTGAGTCACATCCTTTGAGAAACATGATTGGTGTGTATAATTATAGAGTTCTAGCTAGACCTTTGATCTCCTTCTCAGAGAAGGAGATAGTTGAGGATAATTCAGATTACTATGCACTCTTTATCAAAGCCTACATTGATCACCATCCCATTTATAGTGTTTTTATAGACAATGGATCTAGTGTGAACATGTGCACTATGACATTACTTTAGCATTTGGGATATTTAAATCAAGATATCACCCTAATGGACACAATTATCAGTGGATTTAGTGGGCACATATAGAGTTCATTGAGTAAGATTATACTTCCTCTACAAGTTGGTACAACACATATGGCCACACTATTTACTATTGTTTCAAGTGCAGGAGTCTTTGACATGTTACTCGGTCAACCATGGATCTAAAAAATTTATACAGAACCTTCTACAATTCACAGATGCATGAAATACATTCATGATAATCAAGTTTTTATAGTTGGTGGAGTTCTAAATGATTTACCATTCCCCACTTTAGAGACATAGCGTACTCTACAATCACTGGTTTTAGCTCCTCCTATAGTTACAATTCTTCTTCCAATTGAGATTTAAACATAATTGAGGCCTCCATTGCTAACATAGACAGTTCATACACTTATATAAAGTCCTCTCTTAGAGAAATGACTACATCAATGATAGTTTTAGGACTATAGATAGTTTATATCTATAATATTCACACCCAGGGTAGTATCATTGAGGTCTCATGCCTCTACACAGAGCACATTTTTAGAGAGCTTCTTCTACTAACAAATGGGTCCTTAAGTGACCCATAATATAATCCAATTTTCAAAGTCATAGGGGGATCCCATAGTCAATTTACACTACATAGATTTAAGAGTACTTACAACATACACAGTTTTCAGAGTCACAATCTCCACCTTTCCATCGTCCTTCACAATCATGCATGATCCCTCTCCTTGATACAAGACACCATGATAGGGAGTCTCTTATGAGACTCATCAATTAGTATCATTTCTTCTCAGTATTTCTTATACATAATTTCTTAGCTTACTTGTACATAGTGTCTTTTTACTTAGTTTTACATATCTCATTTCAAAACACCAAAAATAATACAATATTTTAAAATATTAAAAACAATAAAACATGTCAAAATACAAAAACATTCAAATAACTCAAAACATTAAAAAAAATTCAGCTATATGCATTATCCATGCTTTACATTTCTAATACCATGCTAAACTTAAATTTTGCTATTATATGCTATTATTTGTTGATTTATCTACATTACCATGATTCACTTGATCTTTTTTGAGTATTTTCAATGAGACCTAGATATTTGATTGTGTCACTCTACCCATTGATGGGGCATCCTAATTATACATTTGAGATATACATCAATATATCCACCTACCAAGGGCATCTTCTACATGACTACACCATCCAGGTTATGTCATTCTGACACCACAAACTCTAGTTATCATGTTGATGTACATTACTTAGTATCTTACATAGATTATTCTATCGATACTCACTAGTAAATAACACTTGTGTATTTATTAGCATCTACCTAGTCTTGTACTACATGTTTTGCATACTTTCACATCTTTCTTTGATCATTTATATGTGATAGCATTTCTAGTATTTACATGCCTTCCTTTCTTACTTTGATATGTGATTTCATTTCTCAATTCCTATTTTGTTATGTTTTCCTTAGGACATTTTCCAATATCCTTTGCTTGTACTCTTATATGTTCTTTGGTACTCACACCAATCTTTCTTATTTGCAATTGTATGTGTATGTGGGAATTTTAACATGCATTGTATGCTTGCTTTCCTAGTTTGAGTGACATGTACCCATGTCCCTGGTTTGCTTGGCCTCTTGGCCTCTTTTGTATGCTTCTTGCCTCTTACCTTGCATGCTTGTTTGCTTCTTAGTTGTTTACAGTGCCATGATCCACATCATGCATTATCTTTCCTTCTTTGATGCCATGATGGGCATCATGTTCCATCCCTCCTTAACAACTAACTAGATTTCTAGTTTCAATTTAGTATACTAAACATAATATTACATTATTACATCTATCTAGGCATACTCATGTTGATCTAATAATCTCCAACACAAAATATGCTATATCTTGAGACATATTTTTGATTATCATTACTATATCCTATATTTTTTAGCATAACATACTTAAAAGGCTCTTTATTATGAGGGAAATCAATGTAGAGTCTTCATTCCTACCCTCAGAAGAAGGGGAAATAAACAAGGTTTTTTTCATAGAGATCAAAACACTCTATTGGTCAAAATCAATTTTTAAAACACTTAAAATAACAACCATAATCTAAAATATGTAGAATATACTAGAAAAATAGGGATGAAACAAAACAATCATCAAAAATAGTAAAGGACAAGAGCACCCGATTCAAACTACAACACCCTACAACAAAGTGTCCACTTTGTTAAGCACAAAATATATTGAGAGGGGGGGTAAATCAGTATATTATATATCTTCTACTTAAACTAATTTATTTTCTTTAACCACTTAATCAGACATTCAAGATATGAAATAAAACTAAAATAATAGCATGCACCACACAAGAGAGAGAGACACCAAATTTTTACGTGGAAACCCAAAGTGGGAAAAACTATAGAGAACAATCTCAAGTATATGAATGAGCACTAACTCAAATTATAAAGTTCAAAAGCACCAATTTGTAGGAGAACCAACCCCTTACAAAGATTTTTGAGAACCAACCCATAGGAGCACCAACCCCTCTTGTTTATAAAACACAACTATCTCTCAATGTTGTTTACTCAACAAATGATAGAACTCTACAATATCTTGTGTGGTGCATGCTATTATTTTAGTTTTATTTCATATCTTGAATGTCTGATTAAGTGGTTAAAGAAAATAAATTAGTTTAAGTAAAAGATATATAATATACTGATTTACCCCCCCCTCTCAATATATTTTGTGCTTAACAAAGTGGACACTTTGTTGTAGGGTGTTGTAGTTTGAATCGGGTGCTCTTGTCCTTTACTATTTTTGATGATTGTTTTGTTTCATCCCTATTTTTCTAGTATATTCTACATGTTTTAGATTATGGTTGTTATTTTAAGTGTTTTAAAAATTGATTTTGACCAATAGAGTGTTTTGATCTCTATGAAAAAAACCTTGTTTATTTCCCCTTCTTCTAAGGGTAGGAATGAAGACCCTACATTGATTTCCCTCATAATAAAGAGCCTTTTAAGTATGTTATGCTAAAAAATATAGGATATAGTAATGATAATCAAAAATATGTCTCAAGATATAGCATATTTTGTGTTGGAGATTATTAGATCAACATGAGTATGCCTAGATAGATGTAATAATGTAATATTATGTTTAGTATACTAAATTGAAACTAGAAATCTAGTTAGTTGTTAAGGAGGGATGGAACATGATGCCCATCATGGCATCAAATAAGGAAAGATAATGCATGATGTGGATCATGGCACTGTAAACAACTAAGAAGCAAACAAGCATGCAAGGTAAGAGGCAAGAAGCATACAAAAGAGGCCAAGAGGCCAAGCAAACCAGGGACATGGGTACATGTCACTCAAACTAGGAAAGCAAGCATACAATGCATGTTAAAATTCCCACATACACATACAATTGCAAATAAGAAAGATTGGTGTGAGTACCAAAGAACATACAAGAGTACAAGCAAAGGATATTGGAAAATGTCCTAAGGAAAACATAACAAAATAGGAATTGAGAAATGAAATCACATATCAAAGTAAGAAAGGAAGGCATGTAAATACTAGAAATGCTATCACATATAAATGATCAAAGAAAGATGTGAAAGTATGCAAAACATGTAGTACAAGACTAGGTAGATGCTAATAAATACACAAGTGTTATTTATACTAGTGAGTATCAATAGAATAATCTATGTAAGATACTAAGTAATGTACATCAACATGATAACTAGAGTTTGTGGTGTCAGAATGACATAACCTGGATGGTGTAGTCATGTAGAAGATGCCCTTGGTAGGTGGATATATTGATGTATATCTCAAATGTATAATTAGGATGCCCCCTCAATGGGTAGAGTGACACAATCAAAGATCTAGGTATCATTGAAAATACTCAAAAAATATCAAGTGAATCATGGTAATGTAGATAAATCAACAAATAATAGCATATAATAGCAAAATTTAAGTTTAGCATGGTATTAGAAATGTAAAGCATGGATAATGCATATAGTTGAATTTTCTTTAATGTTTTGAGTTATTTGAATGTTTTTGTATTTTGACATGTTATATTGTTTTTAATATTTTAAAATATTGTATTATTTTTGGTGTTTTGAAATGAGATATGTAAAACTAAGTAAAAAGACACTATGTACAAGTAAGCTAAGAAATTATGTATAAGAAATACTGAGAAGAAATGATACTAACTGATGAGTCTCATAAGAGACTCCCTATCATGGTGTCTTGTATCAAGGAGAGGGATCATGCATGATTGTGAAGCACGATGGAAAGGTGGAGATTATGACTCTGAAAATTATGTATGTTGTAAGTACTCTTAAATCTATGTAGTGGAAATTGACTATGGGGTCCCCCTATGACTCTGAAAATTGGATGATATTATGGGTCACTTAAGGACCCATTTGTTAGTAGAAGAAGCTCTCTAAAAATGTGCTCTGTGTAGAGGCATGAGACCTCAATGATACTGCCCTGGGTGTGAATATTATAGATATAAACTATCTAGAGTCCTAAAACTATCATTGATGTAGTCATTTCTCTAAGAGAGGACTTTATAGAAGTGTATGAACTCTCTATGTTAGCAATGGAGGCCTCAATTATGTTTAAATCTCAATTGGAAGAATAATTGTAACTATAGGAGGAGCTAAAACCAGTGATTGTAGAGTAGGCTATGTCTCTAAAGTGGGGAATGGTAAATCATTTAGAACTCCACCAACTATAAAAACTTGATTATCATGAATGTATTTCATGCATCTGTGAATTGTAGAAGGTTTTGTATAAAATTTTTAGATCCATGGTTGACCGAGTAACATGTCAAAGACTCATGCACTTGAAACAATAGTAAATAGTGTTGCCATATGTGTTGTACCAACTTGTAGAGGAAGTATAATCTTACTCAATGAACTCTATATGTGCCCACTAAATCCACTGATAATTGTGTCCATTAGGGTGATATCTTGATTTAAATATCCCAAATGCTAAAGTAATGTCATAGTGCACATGTTCACACTAGATCCATTGTCTATAAAAACACTATAAATGGGATGGTGATCAATGTAGGCTTTGATAAAGAGTGCATAGTAATCTGAATTATCCTCAACTATCTCCTTCTCTGAGAAGGAGATAAAAGGTCTAGCTAGAAAGCTATAATTATACACACCAATCATGTTTCTCAAAGGATGTGACTCAACTAAAGGTGCTTGGTATGTAGTTGGTGGAGGGTGTACATGATATGCATGGTGAATACCTGATGTGCCCCCTGTCTCCTATTTAGAATGTTGTGGGAAAGGATATGAGAAAAATTTTAGAGCCTTGTCTTGTATTTGTTTTGCCTGAGGAGACTCAACTAGAGTGCCAAGATCAATAAGGTTTTCATATATCAAGCCATGTATCTTGTGTTGAAAATTGATGCATCATTTCATTGTGTGGCTTGGTACCCTATTAAAATTATAGAATGTATTATGATCATATCCATGTAGAAGAAGATTTGTTGTATAAAATTCCAAAATAAGAGGGAGAGATAGGAAATTGTATTCCAATAATTATTGTAAGACTTTGGCTAAAGATAGTGGTACATTGGTAAAGGCTCACCAAGGAGGAACTAATAAAACCACTCATTGAGGGGGCTCTGAAGTTACATTAAATGTACTTTAATTTTGATTTTTTTAATCATTAACCTTTACTTTATATGGGACTTTACTATTACTCTTATTTGTTGTTTCTGATATGCTTGTGTACTTGAGTTTGCCCATTGAAACTAATTTTACTTCCCTTTCCTCTAGTGTATGACATAACATGAAGATTTTTTTTTGAAAATTATTAACTCATGCAAAGCTAGCAGAAGACTTTGTTTGAAGAGATCTTGTAATTCTTGATCAGCCATGATGCTAGTCATTTTATACGAGATAGTCTTATATCTAACAACATAATCTATGAGATGCTCATTTGACCTGTGCTTCTATTGAAAAACTTGGGCATAAGAAACCTTGTCACATATGTTAATGCTGAAATGAGCTAGGAATTTGTTAGCTAAAGGATTGAATGCTTTGACTAACTGATTTGGTAGACTATAGAACCACTTTATAGCATAATCCTTTAAACTCCATGGAAATAGATTAGTTAATAACTAGTCATTTGGCACATATTCCAAACATGCTATGTGAAATCTCTCAAGTGTCTCTCTATATCACCCTTGCCATCATATAAAGTGAGCTTGGGTTGAATAAAACCTAGTGGTAAGGGTGTAGAAGCAATATGGTGTGCCAATGGTGTATCAAATAGAGAAAAAGAGTCCAAACCTTGTGTTGGTCTAGAGGCACATTGCTCAAGATGTAGCACCTTGGATTGAAGAGATTTAATTTATTTCACAAAGGTAGCCACATCAAGAGGCAAAGATGTACTAGTCATAATCTGTGGTGCCACATAGGAAGGTTGGGCTGCTATAGAGGGTTTTTGAGACATATTTATCCCTATAGTGTCATTTGTAATTGGTTATTCTATGGTTTGAGAGGATTGACCATTATTTTATTTTTTTATTCTTGTATTATTTTAATCATATCATCTTGCATATCAATATTTTTAGTTAAAAGGTTTTGAGGTTCCCTCTTATCAATTTTGTCAAAGCTGGTATATTGGGCCATTGTTAAAGTAGGAAAAAAAAGTGAAAGTCGATTGATTTTTTTTCAATAAGTTATAATAATAAAATTGTGATGGAAGGAAAGCACTGAATAAAGGAAATGTAAAGTCTTAAAAATTGCAAATTGAAATATGTATAAAAAGGATATGAAGCTCACTAACATGTAAGGTGATACCTCAAAAGCATAGGGACCTAGTATATTCAACTAGGGTTTGAAATAAATGGTTTTTAAAATTACTATGGTGAATTTTTAAAATTTAATGTGAAATTTTGATTTATATATGCAAGAAAAATTAGAAGATTATTTCTAAAATTAGTAAGGAATTTTCCCTAGGGTTTCTAGGGTTTTTATGCACAAATAAAGTAAGTTAGGTTCACCAAATGATTTAACTTATTTTAAAATAATAGAGTTTTATTCCTATTTTAGTTAAAGGTCTAGATTAATAAATTAGTATAGAATATAACAATAAATAAAGTTTTGATTTGTTTAATTATTTATCTTTTTCACCTTTCTAAAAATAATAATAAATAAGAAGAAATATAACTTAGCTAGAAAATAGATTGTGATGGCTGATACAGAGGTTGAAAATGGTTGTGTAAGACTGGGAATGTGTCATAAACAAGAATCTAGATTTTATTGGGTGAAAGGATTGGAGTGCCAAAAATTGGATACTTTGGTGTCTGTCATTATTGTTTATTCCTATCGATGTTGTCCAAACTAATCATAGAGACCTAAAACTTTTTGGGTAGTTACATTATGCCTATGTGATCATGCTTGTGTATCAAGTATTGGTTGTTGATAGTCATTATGGAGTTTATTTTGTCTTCAAATCCTAGCCCTCCATCTTGATTGATAAAATGACATTTGAGTCACTTGAGAAAGAGGGGAGTTTGTGTGAAAGATGTACTAAACATGTAATCCACACACCTTATGTGTGCATGCTTCCTACATACCAATACCCCAAAGAGGGATCAAGTCATATGTAGTTCTCCCACCTAGTGTGATTTATGTAATAGTCTGATGTAAATGTAAATGCCAAGTTGATAGTGTTTGAGTTGGCTATGGACTGGTATGAGGTTTTGAGTAGTTTTGCAGTCGATTTGGGTGACTGTGTGTAAAAAAAATAGAAGTTTGCCTTAGTGCTTTGTTAGTATTCTTGTTTGCTTTATAAGTTTGGTCACCCCTTTTGTAAATGAGTTTTGAGTGGGTTTTTATAGGGAATAATTGGTTATGAGTTAGATGTATTCATGATAGGCTGACCTAATTAAGGATAAGGACAAGATAAAAATGACCATTGGGGATCCAAGTATAAATTGACAAGACCATCAAAAATGGGACACTTCTTTATGGGGTGTTATAGTCCAAATGGGTCACTCCTATCCTATAGGCTTAGGACTTAAGGCAATAAAATTGGTGTGGGGAATATTATTTGGCTGAGGTGGATTGACCATTTAGAAGGTTCTAGATGATTGGTGATGAGCAAAAAGGTATCTATAAGGGTCACAAGAGCATGATAAAAGGACCTATGGATGGAGTGTCATAAGCCACACTCAAACTACCAATTTGGACATATTATATGACTATATAATACATATGTAGTCATATACTATCTATCTACTAGCCCTACTTAGAGAATTAGGTATGGGAATGCTACATTTGTGTAAATCAACACATGCCTCATCTCTATCCACCACCACTCATCTATATGGTATAGTAGTTATCATAGATTGGTCAAATAAATGAGCATGCATACCTACCACATTGGTGGCCCTCTCTACCAATCCATCCTCCACAACATCATCAAGAATATGTTGTGTCAACTTATGAAGTGCCAACTTGATTGTGGTCTCCTAGTACTCATTACCATGTAAACCTGTACATGTCCATAAAATGCATAAGATTCCTACTTGCGTAAAGAAATTATCAACTATACACATAGTATGCAAACACACAATATTAACTTACCATCAACATACCTAAGGGTCTCTACCTATATTACGTCCTCTATAATAATTCCATCTTTGTAGATAGAAGAGCCCATCTATGATTCCTCCACCAAGCTATGTAGGCATCAGTCACTCCCACATCATCTATATTTGGTATATCAATGTTAGGATCTAACTCAATCATTGGAATAATAGATAACTCAATGATAGATGACATCATCATACTACATGGCCTCACAAGATCTTGAGAACTCCTCAACCATATCACTTGTGATGGGGGCACATCTTGAACTACACTAAACTATCATGTGACCTGATCATACTAAAATTTATCATATAAGTTGACCCAATAGCCATGTAGCTAAAAATTCACCCAAATCCATCTTAGTTTAGTATATTCCTTAGACCACCCCTCATATCCCCAATAGGGATTCTATATAATATCCCCTTTTTCAAACTATCTAACACCTGTCAGCACTGCATAGTGTTCTTCCTAGGAACATGACCCATCTCCATCCACCTCTTTAAAAATGACTATGCATGAGCCCAACCATCTTGTGCACACACCACTAGCATGTTGATAGCTCTATGCTCATATGCCCAATAATATAACAATGCCAATGCTCTAATCCCTCTACCACACATCTCCTATGTGAAATGATATAGATCCTTGTACAAGTGATCTAGCATTATCCAACACCAAGAATAAATAGTACCATGCTCCTTAATATCCTATACTATCTTGTGCATCCTATAATAAATTAACACCTGGGTCCCATCTGCAACCAAAAATAAAGATAATAAGATGGATAAAAACATCTACAGTCGTGAAACCTCAAAAGTAACAATCAATGTCAATAATATGTCACTATGACTCCCTATGAAATGGTTCCTTTATGCCATAGTAGATAAATCTATAAAATATTTCTATATGGTCTGAGCATATGTATCCTCTTATAGTATAGCTTGCTACCTAGAGATAGGTAATCATAAAATTATGTACACATCCTCTAACATAATAGTCATATTCCTAGTCAGTAAATAGAAAGTACATGTATCTACATCCCATATCTCACACAATGTAATCATCATGTACTTATCCTAGGGCATAGGCTCTAGGAATGCAAAATGTCTCAAACCTACTATTTCAAGAACATATATCTAAGCATCCACAAAGGGTAGACCCTGCAAGGTCTCCATGTTTTTCCCAATATGAAACTCCCTCATATTAGCATCAAACTATAAAAATACAACTAAATTAGGCATCAACAAAGTAAAATTAAAACCAATAGATATACACATTAGAAACCAATTAAGAATAATCAGTATGATAAGTTAGGCCTATTGGACACTAGCACTGCATACATGATAATAGTGATGGATAGGAGCACCACATCTTAGATACTAGTGTTAGGTCCTAAATAATAGTGACATTTTTTCAAAATAGGTCCTAAACTAGTAGATTTTTAGTAAAAATAGTAAAAAATGTAGTATAAATAAATAAAGAAAGAAATTGTTGGGTTGTCTTACCAAGTTAACCTCTTCTTCAAATTGAATTCAAACCTTAACCTCCTCGTAGCAGGTCAAACTAGCTCTTTCTCTCCTCAGAATATTTATCTCACTCAAACATATAATTTTTCTAAACTTAAATGCTCCAAATGAATTACCAAATTAATCAAATGGCTGATTTAATACATTCTTACCCAATGCCACATTATTAAGGTTAACCTTTCACACCAATTTTTATAGCTAATAACAATTCCTTGCTAGTGTGATATCTTAAGAGTCGTAGTTCCAATTTACCAATAATTTCTTGCACATGGGACTTGACATGAATGTGAAACACCATATATTAGTTAAACCAATCTTCTAATCCCTTTCAAATCTACAAAATGACAAAAAATATCACTATCTATAATTCAGCTCACAATAGACAAAACATCTATTACAATTACACATTCAATTATCAAATTTGTCACAATAAATACAATATCAAAACTTCAAACAACACAACACTTGATAATTAACACTAGTAAAACTATTTATTACCACTTTTGGTTAGATACCATCACCATAGTCTTAGTTATCTCACCAAAAGATAACATTAAATATACATATATTATTTTAGACATACATGTATTCAAAGATACATATACATGGGTTTACACAAATATTTAGATTCACAGATTCTCATATATATAGCTACACAAGTTTACATAGATATTTAGATTCATAGGTTTACAAAGATATTTAGATACACAAGTTGACATAGATATTCAGATTCATAGGTTCTTATAATAATAGATACACAAGTTTACATAGGTATTCTGATCTACATATACACAGGTCTACACAACTATTCAGTTTACATATGTATATTTAGTCCAAACATCAGAGTGGGGGAAAGTGAGCCTTACTTCTCCACACATTCATTTTACATACTCAGATTTTATACAAGGGGAATCCACACCATGTGTTTCCTCTTCACATATTACACTCCATATCTTGTCCACTTCATTGGCCAATAAGTGGGCTAAATCTAGATCACATTCACACAAGTATAGGTACACATTATTATTTTTATTTTATTCTAGTACTTTCATTTCATTATATTACTATAATAAAAAGTGGCAAATGTAAACACCCTGATTTGGTCAAGAAACCATAAGTATTATGTCTTTTATTAATCTTTCACATGAAGGTATTAGTGATGATTATATCCCTTATTCACATGGTTATTTTAAGTCTTTTGATATTTATTATGTATTATTTTCCTAGCCTGTCTTTCCTAATTTTATCTCTATTTTAAGTCCTAGGACATAGAGGCCACTTTCAGGATAGTAGCATGACATGGTGCTAGTGTCCAATTATGGCTCTAATGTTTGATGGGACTTTTCTCCTGTGTTTGAGTCATAACCCCTTTGTGATGCTTTTATTATATTTTTTATCCCTCTTTTACAATTTGTCAGCCAACGAATAAGGTATTATATTAAAAAAAAATAATAATTCTATATAAATATCCCCACAAGGCAGTTTAAATCTATCACTAACTATTTTGACACATAATTACATAAAATCAATCAATAGTACATCTCAATACTCTGTATACTACTCAGTCATCACACCTAGACATTTCATGATTGATCAAATAAGGGCTTATGTGAAATTAATTATAGCATAGCATGCAAGTTGATGGTGCACATTCCCTAATGGAGAACTACATACAATCTAAGACCCCTAACATTGGGGTTAATGTAGGTAGTGGCCAGGACAATAAGGGTTTTACTCCATGCAATTGTAATACCCCACAACCTAGTTTTTACTTTACTTTTTGCATTTGATCCATTTATTATTTCATGTGTGTAAGTGTTTATTTGGGCTTCAAAATAGATTCATTTAAAATAGTTACATAGGTGATCCCTTGAATGGCACAAAACCACCTATAGGACCTCTAGAACATATCACAACTTCCCCAAAAGTTTTAGACAGTCTCTATAGGAAAGATATTAGTGTTACATGATAGTACTATCTTGATACATGCACTAATATCTAAATTCATTTTAAATAAAAATTTAGAACATGAAAGGTGTTTTCCTATCTGTTTAGCTTGTTCCAGTTCCCTGATCCATGTAAAATTCTATTTATTCCCAGATAAGTACATTTTCTCCTCTCACTTGCTATTTTAGGAAAGTTCAATTAAATAAATCATTTCCAATTTTCATTCTAGATTAAAAATCATACTCAACCCTTTATTTACATAGGATTACATTAATCATAACCCTAAAAGGTTAAAACATCATGCAATAGTGTGTTTTTATCTTTTAATCAATGTTCTACAAGTTTGGATTATTGGAGTATATTTATCTTTGTTCTCTACTATGAAAGTTGTCCCTAGAATTAGCATGTTATGGATTTTTTTAGGAACATTTGATAATAATGGTGTAATGAACATAGAAACATTTGGATGAAATATGATGAGATGGTTACTAAGACAAAGGGATATAAAGGGATGGATGGATGAGAGAATCAATAATTTGGAAGAATAAGAAGTAAAAAGAGTTGAAACAATTACAAAGGAGATTATCCAAGAGCATATCTATGGTGAAATATATGAAATCTTTTGGTGTGAGTTGCCTGGATTGTTAACCACATAGCTGCTTAGGGTGAAATATTATTGCTTCAGCCCAAAGAGGATAGAGTTTATAGTTGTTAAGCATGACATATACTAAGAAGGGGGATGAATCAGTATATCATATATCTTATTAATATTTTACTTAATCAAACTCCACTTAATTATACATTCTAGATATGGAATAAAACTAAAATAATATACACCACATGAGAGAGAGAGAGAGAGAGAGAGAGAGAGAGAGAGAGAATTTTTATGTGGAAACCCAAAGTGGGAAAAACCATAGAGATCAATCTCAAGTATATGAAAGAGCACAAACTCAAATTACAAAGTTTCTAAGCACCAAATTTTAGGAGCACCAACTATTTTTCCAAACACCAACATAGCAACTATTTGTGAGCACCAACCTATAAGATCACCAACCCCTTGCAAATATTTTTGAGCACCAACCCATAGGAGCACCAACCCCTTTTGTGTATAAAACACAACTATCTCTCAAAGTTACTTTCTCAATAAATGATAGAACTCTACAATATCTCTTTCCATTCTCTCTTTTCTTATATAAAATAATTAGAAACCATGTACTCTCTTTCATATTACAAATGGCTTATCAAGCCTTTATTTATAGATTTCCAAATGACCTTTGGCATTCACACTTTGTGACTCTTCACTCCTCATGGAAAAATGGTGCCAAACTTGTATGATCCTTTGAAACCTTGTATTTGAAAAGTCATATGGTGACCTTTCATAAGCAAATGTATTATTTCCTCTTTTGTCTTTACCTTGGTGACCTTTCAAATTCTTTAAGGTGACTCTTCATGAAAAAATGTGCCATACTCTCTTTTGTCTTCACCTGGTGACTCTTGGAATTCCTCAAGATGACTCTTTATGGGAAAAAGCATCCCATTCCTCTTTTTTATTTACC
The DNA here is from genome assembly GCA_037957365.1 of Torreya grandis. NCBI lineage: Eukaryota > Viridiplantae > Streptophyta > Pinopsida > Cupressales > Taxaceae > Torreya > Torreya grandis. The sequence goes on along the minus strand of JARHVA010003190.1, from coordinate 774,112 downwards.
TTGTGACTCTTTGACTTGCCCATGGGCCCTCTTTTGACTTTTGTGCAAGTAAAAATATATTCATTAATATTAAATAAATATTAACACATTTTTGCCAAAATATAAACATGAAAAACATGTTTAGACAATAAATGTTATGGGGCCTTTATCACTAATGCTAGACCTTTGACATCAATGACAATATTTCCAACAATCTCCCCCTTTATCATTGATGGTAACCTCAAATTAAAACTACCACATCCTAAAACCTCTACTGCACCTACCAACCTACATATATAACCAAACTAAAAATCATATAGTAACTCCCCCATACTATAACATCCTGTACCTACTCCTTGTACCTATTTTTGCACATGTTCTCTATACTTATTTCTTGTACCTATTTCTATTTTTCTCCCCCTTTGACATCAATGGCAAAGGGCATATCCTAGAGCTAACACTTAGCTCCCCATCAACTAATGTTTATCCTAAATGGTAGGAAGTAAAATAAATCACTCCCAACTTCTCCCATAGATACTCAAATGTGTATTTTGGTAGTGTCTTTGTGAAAATATCTACAATCTATTCTATAGTACTGATATATTCCATCTTAACCTGTTGATATGAAATCTGTTGTCTCAAGAAGTGATATCTGATAGGAATATTTTTTTTCTTGAATGCATCACTAGATTCTTAGAGATATTAATAACACTCATGTTGTCATAAAAAATAGAAATAGGCTCATCATATTTTACCTTGATACCTTACAAATTTTTCTTCATCCAAAGTACCTGAGTAAAACATAATATCATTGTAATATATTCTACTTTAGCTATAGAAAGTGATACTAAATTATGATTTTTGCTTATCCATGATACTAAGATATCACTAAGGAAGAAAGCTCCTCCACTTATACTCTTTTTATCATGTAAACAACCTGCCCAATCTAAATTTATATAAGCAACCAAAGTGAAATATCTACTTGTGGGATACCACAATCCATAATCCAATGTTACCTTGACATATCTAAATATTCTCTTTACCAACTGGACATGACTCTCTTTCAAGGCTGTCTAATATCTCAAAACCATGCCTATTGCATACATGATGTCTAGCCTCAATGCTGTCAAATATAAAAGACCACCAATCATAGATCTATACAAAGATTGATCTGTAATAGGTGAATCTTCATCCTTACTCACCTTGTTCCCTGTACTCATTGGTGTGCCAATTGGTGCACAATCCTTAAAACCATTTTTTTTCAATATTTCCTTTGCATATTTACTTTGAGATATGAAAATTCCTTTATCTGACTAAATTATTTGCAACACTAATAAAAATGATAATTCTCTAAGCATAGACATCTCAAATTATTTTTACATATCATCAGGTTTTTTTTGTCATATTTTTAATGTTACCTCTAAATATTATGTCATCAACATATACCACAACAATCACTGATGCTCACCTTTTATTTTGATGTAGAATTACTATCAGTAAAACTTGTCTTAAAACCTTGATCTTGTAGGTACTTATCAAGTATTGCATACCAAGCTCTAGGAACTTATTTCAAACCATATAGTACTTTCTTTAATTTGCATACATGAATAGTATCATTTGACAGAATTAATCCCTCAAGCTACTCAATGTAGACCTCTTCTAGATTCTCATTTAGGAAAGTGGACTTGGCATCCATTTGAAACACTTTGAAATTATTAAAAATTGCATATGCAAGAAACATTATAATAACCTATAGCCTTACCACTACTATAAAGTTTCTTCAAAATCTATACCCTTAATCTGAGTATATCCTTTACATACTAGCCTTGCTTTATTCTTGTTAACTTCACCATCTTCGTTCAACTTATTTCTATATACCCACTTTGTTCCTATCACATTTTGATCCTTTTGTCTAGGAACTAATTCCCAAGTATCATTATTTTCTATTTGATTTAATTATCCATCCATTGCCTTAACCTAATGTTCATCATGTCTATCTTCTAAAAAATTTCTAGGCTGAATTTTGGATAACAAAGAAAAATTTACCTACTCAAATTCACTTACCATCATCCTTCTTGTGTGAACTCATTCATTCATGTTCCTAATGATGTCAATCTTATTATTATTTCTTTGAATATATTTGGATGGGTTCTTGATGTCCTTTTTATTTTTCTTCTCATCTTTATCTAACTCTTCAAAATCTTTTTCTTTAATGAATTTAGGAGCGTCTACTAGATCACTGGCTCTTTGTGATATATCTTCTTATATCTTGACACTTGCACTTTCAAAAATATTCTTGGTTATTTTGTTACAACATTTATAATCTTTACTTTTACATTAATATCCAAGAAATATACCTTCATTTGTTCTGGATTCAAACTTACCCAATTTGTCATCTATTCTCTTTATGAAGCATCTGCTACCAAAAACTCTGAAATAATCAACTATAGCTAGTTTGTCTTTCCATAGCTCATAGGGAGTCTTATCACTATTGACTCTTAAAAATTCTCTGTTATAGATGTCCACTAATATACTTACTTCCTCTTTCCAATATTTATCTGGTATCTTGGATTCATTCAACATAGTCCTTGCCATATCCTGAATTATTCTATTTTTCTACTTAACTACTCTGTTTTGTTGTAAAGTTATAGCTGTTGAATATTGTCTCTTTATCCCATGGTCCTCACAATACTCAATAAACTCATCTAACATGATTTTCCATGATCTGATCTTAGACACTTGATCTTCAATTCATTTTCATTTTCAATAAGAGCTTTGAATGCTTTAAAATGGTTGAAAGTTTTTTATTTTTTCTTCAAAAATATTATCCAAGTCATACGTGAAAAAACATCAACGAGTAACATAAAATATTTCTCACCTTGAGCACTTTTATTTCTCATTAGTTTTCACAAGTTAGTGTGAACAATCGCTAACATTTGAGTGGTTGAGTATTTTTTTGTCTTAAACCATTTTCTAACCTGCTTCCCATGCTGACAAGGTTCACAAAGCATGTTGGAGGGCTTTGTAATATTAAGGGGATTTTTGATTTCTTGTTTTTTGCTGATGTTGACAAGATTATCAAAAAAATTATGTCCCATTCTCTTGTGCCATAGCCAACTTTCCTCAATCTGACTCAAATAACATCTTTGACATTTGATATCTGATAACATATACAAATTATTGCCTATCCTTTGAGCATCTACAATCAACACATATGAATATTTTCTCTTAATTTCACAACCTTCTACATAAAACTTTAGTATGTGTCCCTAATCACACATTTGACATACACTCAAAAGATTATGCTTAAAACCTTCTACATAAAAAACATTTTTATTCTTAGTTCTACCATTATCAAAACTTAATGTACCTTTTTGTTAATTTTGGCATTAGTATTATCTCCAAATTTCACTATGCCACCATTGATCTTCTTGAGGGTTATGAACTTGCTCTTTTCTCCTATCATGTGCCTCAAACATATGATATCAATGAACAATGGCTTTTCTTCATTTCTTGCATGCAAAGCTGTCTAGACTAACATAGACTTTTCAGTGTATTTCTTCTACCATGAACTTATCTAAACTTTCTTCTTGATGAATGGAGACTTGAAACTCTAGTCCTTCTTGAATGACTCAAACATGCTTCTATAGTACTAGGTTATGTGTCTGATGTTATTTCACTTGTAACATATTATGGCATCTTCATTAAAACCTGATAAAGGAGCAAATGAGTTGTGCCTTTTACTTGACTCTACATGAGTTTCCTTATCCTTTTTTCTGAAATTGTTATCCATTTATTGACATTTTAATGACCATATATATTATAATAAAAATAGTAACCATAAAAATAGAACCTATTCATGTATCTCTAACCTAATTGCCTTTTGTATCTCTCCTTCTTCCATCCTTCTTTGTTTGAGATGTCCTCTGTATTCTTGGCTTGTTCTTTTTTCATTTCCTCTTTTGTAAGAGCTTCAACATATCTCTTTCATTTTTTTGTGTTAACCTTATCTATAAAAGTAGTGGCCTCCCCTTTCTCTCTTTCAAATTTGATACATGTCTTATTTAAAATTGATCTTTGACTTTCTAATATCTTATTCAACATATTAGTACTATTCTCAAATTTTGAATCATTGATTGCTTTATTTGTTTACTTAATATTCATTTTTAAAGACGCAATTTCAACAACATACATTTCACATTCTTCACTTACTTTTTGTAACTGAGTTGTTAGATCTTCTTCAATATTTTTGGCTTCTTCAATGTGTACTTGTAGATCTTCAATTATTTATTTTGACTCTTTTTTATTTTTCTTGATTTGGCACTTTAATATTTGATTCTTCTTATCAAGAAAATTTAATTCTTCTAAGGCACAAATGATTTCTCCTTCTAGATTCACCTTAGCTTCATCTTGTTCTTCTTCTTGATCATCTATACTTTTTCTTTTGAAGGCATCTTCATGTATGGTCATGAATAGAATCTCTTCTTCATCTAAATGTCTGACTCCACTATCTTCAACTAAGCTAGGATATTTAGAGTATAAACTATTCTTCTCAACTCCCTTCTTGAATTTGCCTTTAAAATTCTTATATGTAGACCTTCCTTCTCCATTTTCACCATTACTCTTATCTAGGAACTTAGCTATAAAATTTCTAATATTTTCACATTTAAAACATTTAGAAGGTAATTTTTTGTGATATTTACTTGTGCCCTTTTTTGGCTTACAGATGAATAGAGCTCTATTGTCATCTTCATCATCGCTAGGGCTATCACTTGATTCTTGAATCTTAGCCTTTTATTTTTTTGATGTCTTGAAAGCAACTTCCCTTTTTGAGGTTTTCTCTTGTTTGGTCCATATCTCATATGTCATAAGAATACCATGTAGTTCATCCATCTTTAGCTTGGCTAGATCCTTCATCTCCTTGATTTCTGGAAATTTTGCATCATATCTTATTGGTAGAGATCTCAAAACCCTTTACACCACCACTAATTCTTCTAAATTTTCTCCAAGGACTTGAATATGATTAACTACAGGATCAACCCATGAAAGATAACTCACTATATTTTCTTCCTCTTCCATTTTCAAACTATTAACTATCTTCTGAAGTTCTAGAGCTTAGCTTACTGAACCTTTCCATCACCTTTGTAAATATTTTCAATCCTTACCCAAGTCTCATGAATAGATTTGCATTGCATAACTCTAACAAATTTTTATTCACATAAACCACATAAAATAACATTTAAAGTTTTAGCATTATTTTCACTTGCCTTCTTTTCTACTAAAGTAATCACAAGTGTCTGTGGCTCTTCGTATTCCTCCACAACTACTTACCAAATATCAAATATAAGAGACATCAAATAAGTCCTCATCTTTATGCTCTAAAAATAATAATTTGTCCTATCAAACAAAGGCACCTTTTTTTATAAAAACCTTCATGTGATCTAACCATCATGCTTTCCCTGATTTACCTTCAAGCTGTAAAACTTTTTCAAAATGAACTTGTTGTGATACCAATTATTAAACATGGGATATACTAAGAGTGGGGGGGGGTTGAATCATTATATCATATATCTTATTGATATTTTACTTAATCAAACTCGACTTAATCATACATTCAAGATATGCAATAAAACTAAAATAGAGAGAGAGAGAGAGAGAGAGAGAGAGAGAGAGAGAGAGAGAGAGAGAGAGAGAGAGAGAGAGAGAGAGAGAGAATAATATCAAGTATATGAAAGAGCACCAAATAAAATTATAAAGTTTGTAAGCACCAACTTGTAGGAGCACTAACCTCTTTGCTGAGCATCAACACAACAACTATTTGTGAGAACCAACCCACAGGATCACCAACCCCTTGAAAAGATTTGTGAACACCAACCCATAGGAGCACCAACCCCTCTTGTGTATAAAACACAACTATCTCTCAATTTTTCTTTCTTAACAAATGATAGAACTCTACAATATCTTTCTATTCTCTCCTCTTTTCTTATATAAAATAATTACAATCCATGTACTCTCTTACATATTACAAATGGCTACTCAAGCCTTTATTTATAGCTTTCCAAATGACCTTTGACATTCACCCTTTGTGACTCTTCACTCCTCATATAAAAATGGTGCCAAACTTGCATGACCCTTTGAATCCTTGTATTTGAAAAGTTATATGGTGACCCTTCATAAGAAAATACGCCCTTTCCTATTTTGTCTTTATTTTGGTGACCTTTCAAATTCTTTAAGGTGAATCTTCATGAAAAAATTCACCATACCCTCTTTTGTCTTCACTTGGTGACACTTGTAATTCTTCAAGATGACTTTTCATGGTAAAATGTGTCCCATTCCTCTTTTGTCTTTACCCCATGAATCTTTGACTTATCCATGGGCCCTCTTTTGAATTTTATGCAACCAAAAATATATTCATTAATATTAAATAGATATCAACACATTTTAACCAAAATATGAACATTGAAAACACCTTTAGACAATAAATTATATGGGGCCTTTATCACCAATGCTAAACCTTTGACATCAATGAAAATATTTATAACAATAGTTTGGATAGAAGAGAAGTTAGATAGACTGCATAAGATGGATGCAGACTAGACCTAAGTACTAGACTATTGGATGAGGACTATAATTAATGATTATATTACCAAATTCATAGTGCAAGGATGCATAGATTTGGAAGATATGTAAGATTGGTTTGTCAAAGGAATTAAGGGGAATTTTTTGCATCAACTACCTAATCTAATTAATATATTGGTTGTGGAAAAGTCCATGGTGCCTATGACATCTAATGTGGAGTAGTAACTTTAGGCATCATGGGGGTGTGTGAAAGATAGAATTGATTGATGAAGAGATGATTAAAAGAAACTTGAAATTGATCTCAAAAAATAGGAGAAAAGACTCATAGCGAGAATAATATTATGGGATTAGAATAGAAAATACAATAATAGAGATGGTTAAATAAAACAATAAATATAGAATTAATTGTGGATGGGATTAGAGGCAGGGAAGAAAGTGATAAAACTAGAAATATGAGGAAAGAAGATGCTATAGATGGAATTATGCTGAGAGAAGATGTGAAAGGTGTGGGAAGAAAAGAGTGCATATAATATGCATAAGGGCCTAGTGAAGATAAATAATTAGATAGAAATGAGGTAGATATGTAGATAGTAAAACAAGAAGAAGATTATAAGCTAGTAATAAAGCAGTTAAAAGGTAGAGGTAGATCATAGTTAATGAAAGGGTTTCTATCTGGACCTAGGAAGGAAAGTTATTAAGAATAAGTTAGATTATAATGCATAACTATTAAAGGTTCAAGTTTGAAGTTAGAATAAATTTAAACTAGAATGATTCATTTTAAGGGTACACATCACCCCAGCCCAATTTATTAGTGGAAAGAATAAGAAGCGTAGGAGAAGTGCTATATAAATATTGGTTTGATTCCTTTACAAAAAATTAGTAAATTTAAGTGAAAAAACAAAATAGGTAATAGATAATAAGAAAACAAAATAAGTATAATTCCTTTTCAAGACACCTAAAAATACTAGTGCATAGTAAACAATGCATAGTCAATAATGCATAGTCACCAATGTGCAGCTACCTTTAAATCATAGTTTATAGTGTTTAAAAATTTGTGGAATAAAATAAAAATGTAAAAAATATGGAACTCAATGAAATTATGTTTGTCTCTTTAATGACATATGATGGGTCTATAGACCCAAAACAATATTTGGTAACTTGCAATATGAAATGGAATATTAAAGGGATAACATCTAATGATTTAATAAATGTAATCTTGTAGTGGATTTTATCAATATGAGCATTATGTAAGTTAAAATGGATATAAATTTACTCCACTTTATGTAATTTAAAATTCTAATGATAGTAAAGTTTAAATTGAAAAAATGTACAAGTCATACTATTCAATATTTAAAGGAGACGCGACAAAATCCTAGATAATCAATTGAATAATATGATCAAAGATTTTATGATGTCATGAAAAAAATTATATTCATTATATAGGATAAACATAAGTTTTCTTGGTTCACAGAAAGGTTGCAACCAAGAATTAGATTTGCTATTGGGTAGACCCAATACTCAAGCAAAGTTGATGCTTAATCTGCTACTTTACAAGTGGATCAAATAAAGGATTATGGGGATACTCCCTTAATTTTTTACAAATTTGAGGTAAATATAGATGCATTCATGAGAATAATTCATGATATGCATGAAAAATATAAGCCTAAACTAAGCTTATGGTGCACAAAGTGCAGATGGGAAGAACATCATAGAACTAATTATCCTAAGCTTAACAATGAATTTTGTGAGATATGAAGGGTGGTAGGGCATGTGACTTCCAAGTGACATATTTTATAAATCCACATACAAAAATTATAGGGGTTGTGTTGAATTTTTTTAAGTCCACTAACCATGATGAAAATAATTTTTTAGCATTACAAGAGTTGAAGGAAGATATTACTAAAAATGTCTTCAAAGTTGTAACATAGAAAGTACCAACTGTGAAGTAAAAAATTCCAGGATAATAAGTGGAGATGAAAAGTGTGAGTCAAAGTAGTCCTAGATGGATACCTTTGTTACCCTAGTATAAATTACATGCTCTAGTAGGTTAGAATAATAAATCATCTTCATTATATCAATATTATGACTAGTATCAACAACTATAGAGTAATACAAACCTTCGACAATAATAGTCAAATTGGGATCTGAGTTTTCCTCAACACCAATATGGGGATTATGTTGCATATCAAAACCAAAAATTAGGTTATGGAGGACATCAAACAAAAGGTTGGGGATACTAACAAAATAAAGGTGGTTATAGAGGAGGTTACAGGGGAGGATATTAAGGGAGATATAAAGGAGGTTGTAATAATGATAATAAGCAAACCTAACCACATATGTAATGTTAAATGTGTGTATCATAAAATCACTATGTGAGGAATCACCCTACCATTCTATAGAGATAAATATATAATGTATATTATAGAGTTGAAGGTCAACATCAAATAAAAGATTATCCATTTCTTGAGAAATAAAGGGAGGAGAAGCGTGTGCACAATATAAACTTGATCACTACACAACCAAAGGAGAATTCATTTGTGCAGGTAGACACTAGGAAAAAAAGATCATAACAAGGGTTACCACCATTATAAATTTTACATGATCATGGGATTATAAAAGTACAATGGGATAAATATTTTGATCCTACTACTGAAAAAATTAATGTACCAGACTACATAGGTCTTTTAATAAATCCAACAACTAAAATTTGAAGGTAATAATACAACCATTGATACTCAAATATACATAAAAATTATAATAATAATGAGATAGGAGGATGTTTTGATTGCCTTGAAAAACTTGATGAAACTACTAAGTACCTTGCACAATGAAGATATTCACAGAACATCATGAATCTCCTACATAATCTTCTAGAGTGTGCACAATAAAGTAAAAAACATATTAATAAATTAATATGGTATGTTAGTACTAAGAAACCTTGGGATGTTGATTTTTGTATAAACATTGAGATGATCGAATATGAGATATGAATGTAGTGTTTGATTTTGGTAAAATAGTAAATATGATTTTATGATTAATTTGGGAATGCTATGTTGTGGAGCCTATTTCTAAATTACAATGTATTTTCAAATATTGTACATTTTAAATATATTGTACACTCTATATATTTTTATCACTAGGGTTGTGAAGATTATGAAAATGGAATGTTGAGCAGGGGTTTGGGGGCAGTAGGCCCCCCAAAAAAAATTTGGACCCCTTTTAATGGGAAACTATTTTGGGTTGATTTTGCCCATGGTTTTGGTACCCACTATTTTGTAATACCACTTTGTTGATGTATTATGTATTGATGGATATTTCATATGTAATATATCAATGAGAACAAGGGTTTGAGAAGTAAAAACAAAGTGTGTGAATTTAGGTGTGAATTCAAGAAGGTTTGTTGAGTGTAGCTTCAAAAAATATTTAGGCATTGTAATTATGAAAAGACTGATCTGAGAGTGGTTTGTACTCTCATGGCTTGTAATAAAACTTAAGAAAGTGTTTCTTGGTGGATGTATCCCATATTGGGTGAACCATGTTATATCTAGTCTTCTTTTTGTGCATTTTATTTTTTTTCTTTCTACATCTCTATTTATATCTATTATTACAATTCTATGAAATTATTTCACATCAATTTTTGTATTTATTCCTAACAATTGGTATCAGAGCTTCAGGTTGTATTTGTGAAAGTATCAAATGTAGGAAGGATTATTAGTTCAAATGGGAGCTATGGTTGATAATCATAGATCAAAAATTGAAAATTTCAATGGATAGAACTTTGGTCTATGGAAGATGCAAATGGAGGATTACCTTTATCAAAAGGACCTCTAGGCTTCACTAGGAGAAAAATTAAAGAATCCATTGAATATGATAGGTGAGGCTTAGGAGCTGCTTGAAAGGAAAGTACTTGGAGCCATTAGGTTATGCCTTGCATCTTTGATTACATTTAATATATCATAGGAGAATACCATAAAAGGTCTCATTAATGCATTAGGGAGGTTATATGAGAAACCCTCTACTTCTAATAAAATATTTTTAATGAAAAATTTATTTAATATAAAAATGTCTGAAAATGGTTTAGTTGATGATCATCTTAATGAATTCAATATGGTTGTGAGTATGTTGAATTCTATAAAAATAAATTTTGATGATGAAGTTAGGGCTTTGCTTATTTTGTGTTCCTTACCAAAGAGTGGGAATAGCCTAGTAATGGCTATGAGAAACTTAGTCTCTAATAATGCCAAGTTGATGTTTGAGGATGTCATAGGAGTAATCCTTAGTGAGGAAACATGATGGAAAATCTCTATGCAGACTTTAACTTTAGGTGATTATTTTGTGATGGAGAGTAGAGGGAGATAAAAATTTAGAGGAAAAGGAAAGCGTGGAAAATCAAATGGTCTTAGAAGGTCAAAATCAAGGGCTAGGATGGTATGTTGCCACTATGGAAAGACAGGGCAAGTGAAGAAGGATTGTTGGTCTCTTCAGAACAAGAACAAAAATTAGGAAGGAACCAAGGAGGTGAATGTGGTAATAGGTAATATTTTTTAGGATTCATTAATTCTCTTTGTTGACAATATTTTTGATTCTTGGGTTTTATGTTTAGGGGCTTCTTTTCATGCTATACCATATGTGCATTATTTTATTGATTATGTTCAAGGGTATTTTAGACATGTTTTCCTTGGTGATGATGAGCCTTGCAACATAGTAGGAAAAGGAAGTGTTCAGATCAAGAAGTAGAATGGGAACACCTGGCTACTGAAAGATGTCAGGCATGTGCCTAAGTTGAGATAGAATTTGGTATCCATAAGATAGCTAGGTAGTGAAGGTTGTATGGTGGTATTTATAGCAAATTCTTGTAAGGTAACTAAGGGTGATATTTTGGTAGAAAGAGGTAAGAAGGTTGGTACCTTGTATTTATCTAGTAGTGTTCATTATTGCAATTTAGTTGTTGCAGATGCATATGGAACTTTGTGGCATAATAGGCTTGATCACATAAGCCAAAAGGGTATGAAAATTTTGAAAGATCAATTGCCTAGAATGAAAGGATCTAATTTAGATTTATATCAAGACTGTGTGTATGGAAAATAAAAAAGGGTAAAGTTTCTCAAGTTTGGACCTACAAGGAAGGAGAATAAGTTAGAGATAGTTTATTCAGATGTATGGAGGTCAGCTTAGGTATCTTTTATTGGTGGGTCATCTTATTATTGCACTTTTATTGATGATAAAACTAGGAAAGTTTGGTTATATGGAATTAGGATAAAATTTGATGTGTTTGATACATTTAAAAGATGGAAAGCCTTGGTTGAGACTGAAACAAGTCTCAAGTTAAAATGTCTCAAGTTAGATAATGGTGGGGAATATTATAAAAATGCATATTTTGATTACTATTTAAAGAATGGAATTCATAGATAGAGGATGGCTCTAAGAAAACCATAGCATAATAGAGTGTTATAAAGGATGAACATGACTATCATGGAGTGTGTTAGGAGCATGAGGTTACATGTAGGACTACCTCTTTAGTTTTGGGTAGAAGTAGTAAACATAGTTGTATATCTGATAAATAAAAGTCCATCTGCTTTGGATGGAGGCATACCTAAGGAATCTTGGTTTGGTAAGAATATTGATTATTCATTTCTTAGAATATTTATTTATGAAGCCTTCATTAATATTGATAAGGATGATAGGACCAAGCTAGAGGCTAAGTCTAAATTATGCACCTTTATTAGTTATGGTGAGGATGACTTTGGTTTATAGATTTGGAGTCTTAAGGACAAGAAAATATTTATCTCTAGGGATGTTTTTTTAATGAAAAAGTCATGTATAAACAATAAGTTTAGGATCAGAAAGAGGATTCCAAAAAAGAGTACACACTATTGGAGGATGTTGCAAATGATAAAGTGTCCAAGCAACTAGTTCAAGCACCTACTCCACAAGAACCCCAAACTCCTATGGTGACAAGGTCTTCTAGGGTAATAAGGGAACCTAAACATTTTTCTCCATCTATTAATTATTTATTTCTCATAACAATGGAGAGATAGAGTGCTTTGAAGAAGTAATGTAGTTGGATGTCAGGAAGAAGTGGGAGCAAGTTATGGATGAAGAACATCAGTCTCTCATGGAAAATTAGACTTGAGATTTGGTAACCCCACCTAAAGATAAGAGATTATTGTAGACCAAGTGGGTGTATAGAGTTAAATAATATGATGGAGGCAAGAAAATTTACAAGGCCCAATTGGTGGTAAATGGATTTGCACAAAAGAAGGGAATTGATTTTGATGAGATTTTTTCCCTAGTGGTAAAGATGACTTCTATTGGGATTGTTCTTGGGATAGTGGCAGCATAAGACTTACACTTAGAGAAGTTGGATGTGAAGACTAGAATCCACCATGGTGATTTGAAGGAGGACTTGTATATGGAGTAGCCATAGGGATATGAGGTCACAGGAAATAAGAACATGGTGTGCAAATTGAAGAAGAGCTTGTATGGCTTGAAACAAGATCCATGATAATGGTACATGAAATTTGATATTTTTATGATGGAATAGGGATACTCAAAGTGTCATTCAAACCAATACATATATATCAAGAAATTTGATGATGGTGATTACATTATCCTTTGTCTGTATGTGGATGATATGTTGGTTGCAAGTATGAACATGCAAGAAATAAAGGTACTCAAAGAACAACTTAGTAATTCCTTTGCTAGGAAGAATTTGGGAGCAGCAAAACAAATCCTTGGTATAAGAATAACTTGGGATAGGAAGGAATGAAAGTTTAATTTATCTCAGGAAGAATAGATCAAAAAGGTCTTGGAGAGGTTTAGTATGTAGGATGCTAAATTGATTAGGACTCCTTTGGCAAGTCATTTCAAGTTATCAAAGGAGCAGTGTCCCAAGACATAGGAGGAGAGAATTCAGATGTCACATGTACTATAATCATCATCTATTGGTAGTTTTATGTATGCCATGGTGTACACTAGGCTAGATATTGCCCATGTAATGGGAATAATAAATAGGTACATGAGTGATCCAAGTAGAGAACACTAGAAGGAAGTGAATTGGATCCTTCAGTATTTAAGAGGGATCATGGGGACAATTTTAAGCTATGGTAGATTTAAGAGGGATCCTTTTAATGGGAAATAATTTTTCATTGATTCTACCCATGGTTTTGGTACCCATTATTTTGTAATACCACTTTGTTGATGTTTTATGTATTGATGGATATTTCATACGTAATATATCAATGAGAACAAGGGTTTGAGAAGTAAAAATAGAGTGTGTGAATTCATGAGGGTTTTTTGGGTGTAGTTCCAAATAATATTTGTGCATTGTAATTATGAGAAGACTAATCTGAGAGCAGTTTGTACTCTCGTGGCTTGTAAGAAAATATGATCAAGTGTTTCTTGGTGGATGTAGCCCACATTAGGTGAATGACATTATATCTAGTCTTCTTATTGTGCATTTTATTTCTTTTCTTTCTACATCTCTGTATATATCTATTATTATAATTTTGTGAAATTATCCCACATCAATTTTTTTATTTATTCCTAATTGGGAATCCATTAGTTGATTGACCTTATGTTATAGTCTAGTTACTCTCATTTTGGTGGATTATGGTTGGGTGGAACCCATTGGAAGGCTAAAAGATGTTGATATTAAATTATTTAAGCTCAGTTTATAGGGAGATTTTAAGGTCATTGATGTGAAGATTGTAGAGACCCATTATCTTACCTTAATCAATAATAAATTGGCCTATGATGGTGAAATGATGATTAACACTATGTGGAATTATCTAGAGGCACATCAAAGGGATAATATAGTAGTAATACATCTTAATAAGTTTGATTAAAATCCATATATAATCCCAAAAGAGCCAGATCCCCCTTATGCCTATGGGGATAATAGTTGGTTTAAGATTGGTATAGATGAAAGGAAAACTGTTTTATGATCTATAGAGTATCAAGCTTGAAAATGACACACTACATAATAAGACGAATCATTAGTATACAAACTTATTGTAACAAAGTCTCTAACCAGGTAGGTTCATATAAAAGAATGTATTTCTCCATTATTACAATCTGTAATTAAATCTTAATCATATTTCATATATAATATAGGTGTAATAATGATGGATTAAAAAAAACCTACTCTATAAGGTGTTCTACCTTGGGAGATAACATCTTTCATAAGTGGTGACTCAGACACTCATATGTTGAACTAGGCTCAAAGAGATCATGAGATATAACATTTACACATGATGTTGATTTTTGAATGCCATATACCTCAATAATTTATGATAGAGTACCTTAATCCATTCATATTGATGTTATAACACCATGTGTTTTTGGTGGATCAATGAGTTAGTGCACTCATCTATACACTAAAAGGGACTGCTAGAACTTGGTGGTCAATGCATAAAAATTTAAAAATTCATTAGGAAAAAGCATCTTAATTTTTTGATGAAAGATTCCATTTACCAATTACTATGAAATTAAAATGGAATTTATTTCAATAAGGTCAATGCCTTGATTTGCACATTCATTATTGTGTGGATATATAAACATCATAAGGAGTAGAGCCAAGGTATTTAGTGCATATTTTTATTCATACATAGCACCTCTACCAATGGCCTAGTATATGCACCAAGAGAACATGAGAGATACCAAGCATTGGGAATAAGTGAAGCAATAATTCATTCAAACTTTTTAGTTTGAAGATATAATCCATTTGTGCATAATGCCTTAAATAATCTAAAAATCTTTCTATGTCATGGATGAGCTATAGAGTTAACAACTATAATTAATCAACATCTTAGTAAGAAGCAACACATGATTTGAATTTGGCAATTCACAATTAAATAATAAAAATATCTTGTAAAGATATGTAATATAATAACAATTAAACTAATAAAACCTAGTGATAGTGATGGAGATCTACATCTACAAGGTTTTTTGAACTGAAACACAAACTTGAACCAAAACTAGTTCAAATCATAGAGTAAGTTGAAGAAGAAATACTATGCAACATAAACATTCCATATTGGGAAGGTAAGTACATCTTACAAAAATCTCTATTGAGTGGATCCAAAAATATATACCAAGAACCCTTGAAAATATTTAGGGAAACATTATAACATATAAGTTGCCTAAACCTGTGACTATGGGTGATTATTGGGGACAAGAACAAATCTTAGAAGCCTTGAAATTAATTCAAGACTATAAATATGTATCTCCAAACAAGTTTTTTAAAGTAAAAGGTGTATATTCATCCTTGGGGGAGATGCATATAGAATTGAAAGAGTGCACTCGACCCATCAAAAAATCCCATACAAGATCAATCCTAAGATGAAGATCAAATAAAAAATTAAACTATATCGAATGCAAGAAACTATAATTATTCATATAGTTTAAAAATTAGAATGGATAAGCCCTATAGTTGTGTAACCAAATAAGACAAGGGAAATTCAAGTTTGTGGAGACTACCTAGCAATCAATGACTCCTGCATCAATGACCCATTCCCAATACCATTCATAGATGAAGTCCTTAT
The DNA here is from genome assembly GCA_037957365.1 of Torreya grandis. Taxonomy (NCBI): domain Eukaryota; kingdom Viridiplantae; phylum Streptophyta; class Pinopsida; order Cupressales; family Taxaceae; genus Torreya; species Torreya grandis. The sequence continues at coordinate 758,009 of JARHVA010003190.1, read as the reverse complement.
ATCTATCATAGGGCATGAAGTGTATTCATTCATATATGGATTCAATGGGTACCATCATATTTCAATTTCAAAGGAATATTAGGCTAAGACTACCTTCAAATTTGAGTTGGGATCATTCACATATATGGTGATTATCTTTGGCTTAAATAATTTATCAACATTATTTTCTAGGGTTATAGTAAATGCATTCAAATACTTCATTAGTGACTTTCTATAAGTTTATTTGGATGATTATTCTATTTTTAATTTGTTTAAGGAACATCTATCTAAGCTTTGATTAATTTTATAATAGTGTTGCACTTTACACATTGATTTAAATTTAAATAAGTGTTTATTATTCACATCTTTTGGTGTTCTATTGGGTCATGTCATATGTAATGATGGTAGTTTGGTTGATCTAGCTAAGATTATTTTCATATTAGGGATGCTACCTCCAACCAACTCTATATAAGTGTGCACATATGTTGCTCATATGGGATACTAAAACATTTTCATGAAATGGTATGCTTTTATATTGATGATAAAGGAGAAACTATTACACAAAGATAAAAGGTTTGAGTGGAAAATAGAATGCTAAAAAACATTCATTGAACTAAAATAAAGGTTTTATCAATGCCAATTATTTTTTTCCTAACTTGAAGATACCATTCCACATACATGTGGATGTTTCTGGTACTACAGTAGGAGATGTCCTAGTGCAGCCATGTGAAGGTTGGTTAGATCATCCCATACATTTTACTAGTAAGAAGTTATTAGATTCAAAAAATAAATATACAACTATATATAAAGAGTCATTAAATATGGTGTTTATGGTAAAAAAAAATTCAACATTACTTGTTGGCTACACTATTTAAATTATTTAAGAATCACTAGACATTGCACTACCTAGTTAATAAGCCAATGTTGGGAGGATGGATATCTTAGTGGCTTATGTTGTTTCAATAATTTCAATTTTTCATTAATGTCAATCCAAGTTAAGAAAATTTTGGTCCATATCATTTGAGTAGGTTACATAATGGGGAGAAGATAGAAAAAATATAAGATGAATCCTCAAATTCACACTTATTTAGGTGTGTTCCAATCCTAGATAATATGGAAGATATTTAGAAATTCTTGGATCAAGGAACTATCCCTATGTACTATACATAATAGGATAAAAATCAAATGGTCACTGGATCTATACCATATAGTCTCATCAATGGGTTTTTTCATGAAGTTGGGTATTGATGATGTGCGACACATAGTAGTATTAGAGCATGAATGACCATAACTTCTTTAGGAAGCTCATCAAAGAATTGTATAGGGTCACTTAGAAGGTGAAGCCACTAACAAAAAAATCCTACAGAGTGGTCTTTGGTGTTCTACCTTGTTTTAGGATGTGCACAAAGTATCCAAGTGTTGTGATGTCTGCCAATGAATGGGAAAACCAAATCAACGTGATGATATGCCTTTGGTTCCCATTCTCTCAAAGCAATCATTTGAAAAATGGGGAATTAACTTTATTAGGCCTATATCTCTCCTAGTAAGTGAAGTAATGCATATCATATCATTAATAAAACTGATTACTTTACCAAAATGGGTGTAATTAGTTATGACCCCAAGTTATGGTGTGAATAATGCTTCTAAATCCCTATATGAAAATATCAACACAAGGTTTAGATTATCAACCAAGCTTGTTAGTGATAGAGGAACACGTTTACTAAATAATAGTATCAAAACTCTCATTGAAGAGTTTATGATATCACATGACAAAAGTATGGATTATGATCACCAAGAAAATGGGCAAGTTGAAACATCAAACAAGGTATTTGGAAAAATTGTAACAAATATTTGTTTGTAAAGGGATGATTAGGAGGATTGTATTCTTTGTAGTTTTTTAGGCATACATAAAAAATTACAAATGCACCATAGGATTCACTCTCTTTTAGATTATTTATGGTCTTGAAAAAGTAATGCCTATGGAGTATATGGTTCCAATTTCATGCATTGTAATAATCATGAGGCTTGGTGATCACGAATATCTAAATAAAAGGTTATTGGACTTGGTTAAAATGGAGGAAAGATAAAAAGGGTACTATGGACACACGAGATAAAGAAGTCAAGTCAGTAATCATGGCATGATCATAACTTGCAATCTAAACAATTTTTTATCTAGGGCAAGTGATATTTTTATATGATAGCAGGTTTAGGGAAATCATGGGAAAACTATGCATTAGATGGAAAGGAACCTATATTATACATGACATTTCATAATAGGGTACTATAGTGTTAAAAGATCTATTGGGAACCATATTTCCAAGATGACTAAATGGTTGTAGGCTTAAACCTTACTGTATTTAATCTCTATCACTCTACTGATAACATGAGTGGGTGATGAGTAGAACCATGTAGTTAGGTTTTTGTTTAATTTTTTTTCTTTATTTAGGGTCATGTGTTTGTATAGTGTGATCTTTACATCACAAAACATCACAACTATCAAGGAGAAATTATAGTCTCAAAATGTGATCCAATTCTAGAGATAATTTAAAGCAAGGATTGCTAGCACCAACTACAAGAGGTCATGAAATAAGTTTGGGAAGGTGGAGGTGATAAGACAGGTATGGTGAAAGGATGAATAATATTCATTCTTGACCATTAATGGCAAGGCACTTGAATAGATTTCATTTTTCCCAAGGTGGATTGAGTGACCAATTGATAGATGACATCATAAAATAAATAGGGTTGATGAAAAGATATCACATCACATCAAATAACTACCAAGAGATCAATCAGGGATTTTATATGAACAAGGGTCGATATCAGATCAAATTAATAAGTAATATTAAATGTGGGAAGGAAAAATTATGTGTAACTACTCAGCACATTTAAATTAGTCAATGAAACATAATTGTGTACTAAAAGCTATATAAGAGTGGGCATGGACAACATAGAGACATTACACACTTCTGAAAATAGGTGAATTTAGTGGTTTACTGTCTAAACATCTTCAAGAACCCATATTACATAACAGAGTTCAAGCAAGAAAAACAACTCTTCATTGCCTGCATCAACTATAATGATGGAGTGAGGTCCACTATTGATCCCACTTATGTATGTGTAAAAGGAGGAGATGGGAATTGAATTAGACCTATGATAAACTAAATACAATGATCCTAACCCTTTTAACTTTATAGAACAAATAAAAGTGATTTTGTTTGCTCCTAGGCCATAAGATCTTGCATAAGTTGGATCCCTAATACTCCCACATCCATTACGAGGTTTAGACATGGAAACATTCATCAAGCTACCTAGATTTGGTTAGCTTGATGAGGTTATGACCACCCTTATGAGTAGATATAACCAAGGGGATATTCATTTATCCCAAGATGTTAAAATTTGTATTAATTCCCAAGTTATGGCATGAGCTACAAGACTCCCAAATCATGGTAAATCCCTTTTTGCATGTAATATCACCACTCCTATTCATTCAAACATTAGGGATAAATATATAACTTGGTAAGGCAGAGGAGTACCAACTGAGTCTAGAACATATGTTTTAATGCATATTTTGGTTGAATTAATTACAAATAAATTTGGGAAAACAAAAAAATAGGTCAAGTAGGTAACAAAAGGGGTCATTAATATTGTGTATTGCATGATATGTCTACACAAATATTTCAATTACACCAAGTTTTTAGGATTAGAGTTAAATATCAATATTGAGATGGTACTCATAAGTACTTCACAAACTTTCTAATATCATTTTTTGTTCTTAATATTGTGTTTTATGCATTGTAAATACCTAGAAGGATCCATTAATGTCACTATATATTTCTAGCCTATCATTACCTTCACAAACATCACATGGACTAGATCAAGGCAATATTATGAATGATTGGGTAGGCTCAATTCATGGTGGATTTAGGACCTAACTTTAACTGATTCAAACCCATAAATCCCTTAAGATGTCATATAATATCTAGAGTGGTATGCATTTAATAAAACTATATAATGGGGTGAAAATCAAACTACATGAGCTAGCAATTCCAACTATAACCACACTGCAATTTTTCATCAAAATGCTAGATATACGAGTAAAAATATAGAGGTATAAATTTTTAGCTCTGAGGTCCATGAGACCCTTATGATCTATTCCTATAGAAGAACAATAACTAATGTTATAACATGCACAACCACAACATCAAGTACAACCACAAGCCACACCATAAACATCAATAGCCTCATCATAGTAAGATAAAGGAAAAATAGAGGAAATTATATAGAAATACAAACCATCACTACCAAAGTAGAGGGCACATCACACAAATTCATGTTTGGAAAATCCAAATGTCCCAAAAGTAGTAGGTAAGTGCACCCTAGCAGAGTTAGGAATGGATGAACATGAAGTATTGAAGAGTATGCTACAAGACATTAGTAATGATGTATATGATAAGGAAGAATAAAGGAATTATTTTTCTCAAATGTAGTGCACACATGAAAAGTGCATAACTAGGTGAGGTTGGATCTCTAGGTTGATATTACTCAACCCCCATCCTATATTATTGTTGATACCATAAGTCACAAAATAGTGCAGTTCAAGGTGGCAACTAAAATATTTCAAGTAGACCTAAGTATAGGATCATCTGTTGTGAAAATGGTTGATATACCATAAGAGGAAATACTAACATAACCATTGATACATATCCCATGCACACACCCATCTATTTGACCATATCAAACTATAAGGGAAAAGATGTTGTCTTTTGGGTAACCATCAAAAGTAACACAATAATAACATCCAAATCAAGCTATGAAGCAACAAAAATATATCCTCACTCCTCCAAAAACATTGAGGAAAAATTCATTTATGCATAGAGATACAATTTTAGAATCATAATATTCTTAAAAGACTGAAGTAGCTACCAAAATTGGCATCCTAGAATTTATAGAGGAACCTGAAGAAACAACTATGCCAAAGCCAACAATTAAACATGGAACTACACAGAAAACATAGGATCTAGAGGATGCATAAGAAAAAGAAAAGAGAAAGGAAAAATAGAAGAGGAGAAGTGCAAGAATAACAAATATAAAGAGTAAGCAACTATATAAGAGGTACACTATAAACAAAAAGAATCTATGTAGATAGAAAAGTATAAACACCAAGTTGTAGAGGAATAATGCTAGAAGACAACTAATGAAGTAGAGGCTATGAATAAGTGGGCTAAGGAAGTAGAGGCTATGAGGAAGTAGGATGAAGAAGCAGAGGCAAAAAAGAATAAAAAAGATTAAGGGCAAAGAAAACAATAAAAATCATGGGATATGAGATGAAAGAAAGATGAAGAAGAGGTAGAAGTTAGGGCTCAAGCCAAATAAAAGGCTAAAGATGAGCAAGCCAACCAAGTAGCTACTGAGAAAGCTACTAGAGATAAAGTTCAGCCTCAGGAGGAATAATGAAAAAAATAGTAACAAGTTAAATGCATAGATGAATCCCAAGTAGTTGAGGATATGCTAAATCTAATTCTAATTTTGAGGAACAAGCCAAAGCTCAAGGTGAGGAATATGCTAAAGCTAAGGCTAAAGTTGAAGCTAAATCTATGAAGGAAAATTATGCTCGAGGCAAGGAAGATGTAGAGTAAATAGCATAGAAAAAGTATGAAAATCAAGTAGGTGCATAGGAGGGGGTTTCATAGTAAAAACCATATATTACTACCTAATGGTTGTGGGATGTCCCCATAAAATCCACCTAACACACCACTTTCTCTCTACCTTTGTCTCAATTCACACTAGCTCCTAAAACATTTTCACCTACATCTATAAAAATTTATACCACTACAATGGAAACATCTTTAAATGTTCCTCAGTTACCCCTATCTAACAAATTGAATGTGCTTTTGTGTTCTAGGAATTAATTACATAAAAGGCCTCATATTTGGATTAATAATTCTTTTGGTTGTGTGAGAAAAAAATAGAATTGAACAACTAACTTATAAAGGCATAGCTACAGATAATAATTATCAATTTTCCCACATTGATTACCTAGATTATCAGTGACTAAGTCATGTCTAAGGAAAAGTAACTCACAAACTTATTAATGCAACTCACCAAGGACTAGTTGGCCACATAATGCTTACAAAGACTTACACATAAGGGTAGTCCCTAAGGATAGAGATGGATGAAATTTTCAAGATGCTTGAAGAATATGAACAAGTATTGGTTACTACTGCACACCAAGCCAAATAGATAGCTCAAGAAATGTTAAACTAGAGGAAGTATCTAAATTAATCCTTGGTTACTATACAACCAGTATTTACAAAAGAAAATAAAGCCAAATCCATGATGGAGGATCAAATGGTGAATGTGGAAGTAATGGGTATTTCACTCAATAAAATTTTATATTCTAGGGACACTGCCATGCAAAATCTTCAGGCTTGGCATAATGAGATAATGCACAACACATTTGTGGGCATTTAAGACCAAAAGGCTACAGACCAATTGGTTAATTTGGTCTTGAATATTTAGTTGAAAATGTTAAATGAAAAACCATTCATATCCATTACGGATGATGATGATGTACAAAATTTGATGTTGATCTATATTTCACTACGCATCTTTCTTTCCTTGATGTGTGAGGACCTAACAGACTAGAAGATGCTAAATCAATATATTTCACAAATCAATGTTTTCATTATGCAAATAGTAGATAAACCTAAATTCATTATACCCTAGTAACTCTAGTAAATCCTTTAGATGAATAATATATATATGAAAAAAAAAATATCCACTTAGCATAAATAGACCCCACAAACATAACTTACACACACAATGGATCCGGCCTCAACACAAGCAGAACCAATAATAGATCAGCCTCCTACGTATCCATTTCAAAACACACCACTTACCTCCTATTAGGTATTATACACCACAATTTTGTATTTTTCACAAGTTATTCAAAGTTTTTAGATAGTCTTAAGAATTAGGAGTGGGGAAAGAATGGTTGAAAACCTAAAAAGGGTGACCACCTGGTTATGTTATTCTATTAAAAACCTTAAATGGAGGTAGGTTATTATTGTACTTAGTTTAAAAACTCAAAGGGTAGCTATGTAATGTGAAATGAGTGCAAATTGGTAAATGACACATGGGTTGATAACTACAACTAGTGTTTATGGCTCATCCTCTCAGCTTTATAGCAGACTTCAAGGTGAGACTTTGTCTCAGGATGAGACAACTATTTAAGTCTAGGAAAGTTTTGGGTATGAATTGAGGTCATCAAAATTGAAAAGTATAAATAGTTGGACATGGGTAAAAATTATATGATTTTGTATTTTGTATAGTCTTTTGGATGTATGTGACCTTGTAAGCATATAAAATAGAGTAGATAATAAGTAGAGTCTTTTCTTGTAGCATATCGAAAGATTAGAATACAAAGAGACAATTCTTTGAAATATTCTATATATAGTGCTCAGATGTAAGGAAATATGGTTATGATGTGTGCTATATATTAATTCAATAGTTCTATTATGGTTTTCCTAAGAATATTTTATCTATATTTAGTATGCAAAGAGTACATTGTTTGCCTTTAAATCTATAATTCATTATGGTTATATTGTCTATTTATATGTGTTATTTCTGTGTTTTCATGCATTGTGCACTTCTATCTTTAATCAATGTTATGTAAGTTGAATTATTGGATTATATTTATCTTTTATCTCTACTACACAAGCTATCCCTATAATTAGCATGTTATGAATTTTTATAGGAACATGTATTAACAATCAAGATCAAAGCATTTTTAAAAAAGTTACTTCCTAATGTATATCAAAGCAAGAATTGATTTCTAAAGTTACTCCTTGATAAATAGTGAATATTGAGCCTACATGCCATAACTCTCCCCCCTTATCAACCAATGAGGATAAAATTAATTTCTCTTCCCTTATCACATCACAAGCTACATTTGAAATCAATGGAATTCATCTTCACACATTTTTTAATGTTTCTCCTACTCCATCTTCATGCTTGTCTTCACATGATGT
>JARHVA010003190.1:615000-745000 GCA_037957365.1 Torreya grandis | reverse complement strand
GATAATTTAGAATAAGAAAAGATTCAAAAATCAAAACTAGAGAAATCAAGATTATGAAAAGAATAAGGTGAAGAATAAGATTATAAAAAGAACAACTACCAAAATAAAAATTTCAAGAACAAATTCAATATAAAAAATAAAACATGTTTTTTTTTTTTTTTTTAAATAAATAAAAAAATAGGTGAAATATTCCTACAAAGTCTAATTATACAAATATGGTTTCTAAGGAATCAATTATTACATATACTTCATGCATAGATCAACAAGATAAAGTCAAAGTACAAATTACAAATTACTTATCTTCCTAATTTTCAACCAATAATACATGATCATTCCCTAGTTTAAAATAAGATTCAAGATCCTAAAAATCATGCACTTTTTCAAAAATCAAGTCAAATATATGGTGCAGTGATTTTTTCATACATAGATACAAAATAAAATCAAAATGACATCTCAAAAATTTAAGCTCAACCTATCCAAGTTAATCCTCTTTTATGATAATTATTATTTTGATGATTATGATCATAATAAAATAGAATATTGGTATGATCCTGTTTCAATTTATTTCTTTCATTAGTTTTGAAAGTAAATAAATTAAAGTGAATAGTAAGGTTTGTAGATGAATACCTATTATATTGAAGGCATTGATCTAGATGAATGTGGGAAATCATGTTTGGATAGGGAAGATAACCTATAAATCACAAGAAAACTAGAATGGGATTTGTTAGATGGTAGGTTGAGTGGATTGCCTAGCATATGATAGATCTAAGAAGAACAATAATTTCTAGGGGGATATCAATCCAATTTTAAGACAATTAAGTTGAAAATGATATAATAAATATACTTTCATTCAAATGATAAGAAATTAAATATGCAAGAAAATAAATAATGTACCTATTCGATATAAGATATGGCATGATGGGTTAATACCATGCACAAGTGTACCAAGGTTAGGTTCAAAGAGTCTGGGTAGGGTTTGAAAAAAGTCAAGAATAGAAATTAGGGTTTGATTAGGTAAAAATGGGAAATAATAACAATTTATTATTTTTTTTGATAGTGACCATCAATGATTGGGTGTGACTAGCAATGGTTGGGTCTGACTGGTGATGGTTAGGTAACCGATGAGGGTTGTGGTGATCAAAAATGGTTGTTATAACCAATGATGATTGCCTATGGAATTTTGTGAAAATTGGGATGGAGCTGAAGATGAAATGGTTGATTGGTAGGATTTAGAGTATGGATAGTTGGGGTGAGGGATGGTGTGCAGGTGAGTAGAATAAGGTAGAAAAAATTGATAAGGAAAGATTTCACTAAAAATAAAAGGAGGGTACTTATGTGACATCAAGTGAATGATAGTTTAAAAAATTGAAGAAATTTGGCCAACATAATAGTATTTGAACCTTTAAAGGTCATGTAAATAGAATTTTGGGATGCTAAGTACCTGCACAAAGAAAACAAAAGAGCCTAGATCCAAATTTTGGATCTTTAACTCTTCCAAGAGCCTTGTATTTATAGCACAAACTTGATAAATGAGGAGAGGTAAAGTTGATAAGTTAGGTGAGGATAAAGATGTTAATTTCAAAGGGAAATAAGGTTGTGAGGTGTGCATGGGAAAGTTTCTATTTTATCCATGTATGCCTACCCTGTAGCTAGATAATTTTTTTGTAGGGGTGGATACCTAACCATTGATGGTTAGGATAACCATCGATGGTTAGGCCAACCGTCAATGATCAATCCCTAAAATTTTTTTTTTTGAAATGGACCAAAATTAATATGTCAAAAAATATTTATTAAATAAGGGTGCCTAGGTGTTATTAGGTGACTAGGGTGAGTTAACTAGGTGAATTAACTAAGGTCAGGAATAGGTCCAAGGTGAGCTGACATTGAAGGATAGTCAAGGGGTGATTTTTGAATGTCTACATTTTTCCCATTTTTATTATGTGGATTTAGGTCAATAAATTATAGAACAAAAATGAGTTGCTAACTAGCCCAGGTCTCATTACCCTGAGTATTGGAGGAAGATAATGTTTCCCCCTCAAATCAGGAGTCAATGAGGTGAAGGTCAAATTGGGTTAGGGTTTGATAAAAGGTATGATGAAGGAAATGAATTTGGGCATTTGAAATTTAAGTATGTGCACAAAATACAACTAATTATGATAGTCAAAATCATGCAAGGACTAGCATTACCATGTTGGTAAAAATGAGGTCAAGTGTTAGGATTAGTGATAAGGTAACTAGTCCCCAGCATCAGTCATAGATGATTGGGTCACACTTGTCATGTGTCCTAGAAAGGATTGATGTTTTCTCATGTATTTATGGCAAGAAGTAATCCTAAGAAAAACACACTAGGTTAGGTCATGCATGAGGTAGTACGTAATACATAAATTTAATAAGGCAAAATTGGTCAAGGTAGTCATGATGACCAAAGTAAGTTTAGTTTAAGGTATGTGAATATATACCAACATTAGGGTGGATGAAGGTAAATGGGTCAGGTGGTTGGGTGGGTAAGGGGTGGATGAGTTGATTCCTAATGCACTAGGCAAGAGGATGCTACCTACGTAGTCCCATAGATAGTTGATCAAACATGGACTGTAGGCCAAATGTAGTTCTTATTTGGTTGAGGGAGAGGGTGACTCCCAAATAGGTTAAGGTGTGTTAAGGAATGGGTTACCCCTATTTAATGTGTATTTAGGTTAGAGAAAAGAAAATAGGAGAACATGTGGGTAAAATGAAGTTAGACCTCAACCGGTGACTGTTAGGCATGGGTGTGATTGGTGACGATTAGGGTCAATTGGTGATGGTTAAGGAACCAAATATGTTTGGGTGAAAAACCCTAAAAATGTGGCAAAAAGGTCAAATAGGCCCATTTTGTCCTCATTTATAACTTTGAAAACTTTGTGGGTTATTTGGTCTGATCATTGGTATGGAGAGTTCATATGAGTGTGTAGAAGTGTGTTGAGTTATCGAGAGAAGTGTGGTGTGTGAGAGTAATGGTGGGGTCAAGATGGATGCTATAAAGATCATAAGAAAGTGGTTGGGCATGGATTGAGTCATCATCACTACTCATGGAATGAGGTAGGGTTTGTTTATTTTTTGTTTAAATTGACATAGATTATAAATTGGAACAATAGGATGTGATGGTATGTGAGTGGTAGACTATGCTAGTAGAAGATGCCATAGGGTTTGGTTCTCCTAGGGTTTTGAGAGTGTATGATAATTTAGGGGAATGTGGGTAGAGGCTGAGAATGGCAAGGGATATGTATAGGTGTAGAGGGAATTAAAAAAGGGTAGGAAGGGAGTTGTAGGATAGATTAGGGGGTTGTAAAGGAGGTTGGGGGGTTGAGGCTCACCACTAACAGTCATGAATAGTGACCATCAGTGGTTGACCCAACTAATGATGATCAACTTGAGGGTACAAAAAGCCCCAAGGAGACCATTAATAGTTGAGGAAACCATCAATGGTTGAAGAGAAGGGTGTGTGAGTGGTATGTTTTTTATTGAAGTTTGTAGTAATATTTGTTGTCAAAGACAATATGTGAAAGATTGTTAATAGTATGGAAAGAATTAGGTTAAAAGTATGGAGATGGTAAATATTTGTGGTTAGAGATGAGTTTAGGGTAGAATGGAATAATAATATGGTAAGTTTGGATAATTATTATGTAAATAAAGAATATTTGTCACATAAATTTTGGTATGATTGGTGTGCAGGCTCATGAGCAGATCTAGGTACATGATTGGGTCCCAATAATGTTTACAAAGGTGTGAGATGCTATGTTTATGGAAGACTAGAACCATATGGAGGAAGTGGGATTTAGAGCAATGCATCACTACTAGTACCTACTAAGAGACACTGCTATGATATTTTACCTCATCAATAGATGGGATCTGGAAACTAACACCTTCTAGTTGCATACTAGTGAGAAGAGCATCTTGTTAGAGGATGTTTATAAGATTACATGTCTACCTATCCATGGAGATCCTATCTACCACATCGAGTGGGAAGAGATAAATTACTTTATGGGTTGGTTGTATAGAGGAGATAGAGTCTATACATAGTTTCATGCAGGTGGATTTAGCATCAAGCCATTATATGAGAGGGCTCCAGGAGAGAGACATTTATGGATGATGATGTAGCTATCCATGACCTATTATGCCTTGCTTGATTCAGTATGAGGGAGATTTACTTATGTTTTGTTAGGGGTTATTGTAGAGTTGGTGTTTGGAGAGACTGTGTTTAGATGGGGGTAGGTACTACTAGTTTAGATTTATAAGGAGTTATGGGGCTTTAGAGTTCACAAGCACTATGTCATTAGTGTTGGATTCATGCTTCACTACTGGGCATGCTATCACCTACGTGTGTTGAGACCTTTGGGCTTACTTATAGATGGGTATCTACTAAAAAATTATAGGGTTCGTTCCTACAATGGAGGAGAGGTGGTGTGATCATAGGAGCTAGTGGTAGTATGACAGACATAGAGTGGTTTCAGGGTGCTCTAGGGATTCTAGTACTAGGTGATATAATATGGAGGTCATATATGATTTGGCCTATATGGGATGGATATATGTAACATACATACACATTACATAGTTGGAAATGGGTATATGGTAGATGAGATGATGAGACAAATCTCATCCCCATAGAGAGAGTATGATGATAGTTTGGACTATAGTAGGGCATTACCTAATTTTCCTTAGTAAAAGAGAGAGGAAGCACAATTTTTATTGCCTAAGCCATAACCATAGAAGGAGGTATTATATTATGAAAATATTTTGAATAGGGTGAGAGATGATGTTAATGTTACCATAAATTATCTGGTGTGGTTTTAGGGTAGATATGTGGTAGTGGATTTTGGTTGGGGAGATGGAGTCTAGGGGCCTATGGATGTTGACCTAGTAGGGAAACTAACACAGGGTAATGCATAAGTAGTAGCACTATCAAGAGCACAAGCTTAGATTGCCATGTTACAAGAATAGATTTCCACTCTTCAGGCTAACTAGGAGGAGTGACAATGTAGAGAGATTAGGCCCAATCATAGGTCACCACTTTATATGGTTAAGTGGCCATTTTATAGGGGTAGGTTACTATAGTGATATGATAGAGAGACCAAGTAAGGGTCTCAGTTGATTTGGTGACATAGGAAAGAGACTCTCTATGGTGGGTCAGTTAAGTAGTAATTGCACCCCTAGGTTTTATGACATAAGCTAGATATCTAGTGGCCATACAAGAATTATTGTACCATGAGGGCATTATGCTAGCATAGTGTCCTAATGAGCTAAGGTGGGGTGAGTACTAGGTGAGTTTGACAGGTGGGCTATCACTTGTAGCACTAATTCAATGGGTGATGGTAGCGAGTCGATAGGGAGATACACTAGGGGGCTTCCACTAGATATTGGTGCTAGTGGCTTTGGTTCAATGGCTTTAGATTCATGAGTAGAGATCTCATGTGATGTATTTTGATATTTTAACACTAGCCTACATGCCAAGATACGAGATGTATTTATGAGTGAGAGATATGTATATTTGTTGACACTTATATATATATATATATATATATATATATGTATATATATATATATGTCTTAGATGATTGAGATGATTTTTATGTTGCACATGAATGCTTATGTATGAGACTTATGATGTTGATGATTATCTTGCATTGTTTAGGCATGTGATTTTGATTTATGATATGACACTCATAGGATGTTGTGATTTGATTATGATAATTATGTTTGTATGATGATGTTATGAGGTAATTAATGTTGTTAATGTTAAGAGGTCATTGGTTATGTTGTTAATGTTTATGGATTATGATGATGTTTTATGATTCTATGAGCTTATTGATTATGATGTTACTATTTTAATTATGATGAGAATTTTGATGAAGATGTTTATTATATTAGTGATGTTCATGTTATGTTATGCTATGTTAATGTTGTTAGCTATGTCATTTGGAAATGATGTTAATTTTGAGTTGAATAATGAGGAAAGTTATAATATAATGTTAATGTTAAGATGATTTTATGGATTATGCTTTTTGAATGGATATGATGATATAAAATGATAGTTTGTAGGGAAAAGGAAATGTTCACATTCACTTGTTTTAGATAAGAAAAGGAAACATGGTACCTTTTGCTAGAGAGAACCTAACAATAAGAATACATACATGGATTGACTTAGTGAACAAAATCCATCAAATGCTTCACAAGAGCATGCTTTATTAAGAAAACATGTATCTTGACCACTTCGTGACAAGTAAGCTCATAGTCCCTTAGGTGTGATTAAGATGTGGATGATAGATAAGGGTGTAAATGTGGGAGTGGATTCATTGGATTTTCCATAGGTGATCAAAGAACCTTAGTAAACAAGGCCATGCCTTTTGTATACTTATAATTGGTAGAATGACCAAGATAATAAGTCTACTCGTGCCATATATGAGAGTTGATTATAGCTTAATTTAGATAAATTGGTAGACTGATCGATATGGGAAGTCTACAAATGGGAGATATCAGAGCCGATTGTAGCTTCCTTATTAATTTTTATTATTATTTTGGTTTGTAATTAAAGTTGGTGAATTTAAACAATGTGGGAAGCTTCTAATGAATATATTTTAGCCATCCTTCAAGGGAATGGTCTAAGATTTTACTGTGCATAGCTGTCCTTCAAGATAGTAGTCTATTTTAAGAAAATTTTGATTTGATGAGGTAGTTATCCTTTGAGGGATAAGTTTTCCATTTATTTAGATATATGGATATATTTTAACCTAAAATTAGACATGGACAAGTTTAGTCAGGTTTGAAAGGTCTACCCATGTAAAAGTAAGACCTAGGCATAGAAGCTTCATTAGAGGAAGGGGTTTAGAGAAATAATTGACCATGGGATTCCATATATTAAAAGATACCAATTATCCATGGGAACCATGTTATGGGTAGAGACAAAGTACCCATACTTAGGATTGAGCTATGACTGTGATGGAGGAATCACATGATTTTGTATAATCAATTGATCTCAAAAGGGGTAGAAAGGAAATGAGGTGGAAGAAGGTTAATGATACAATGGGATGAGCTTAAGTTAGACACAGAAGTGGGTTTGAGCCTTGTTTTGAAAATGAAAGAGATGCTAATGAAAATCATTAATGGGTTCAGGTTATATCTTGCCTTCAAGAAAAGACAAGTGTTAAGTAATTGATCCATACTTATGGGTTATAATGTAAGGTCCTAACTAGTTAAAAGCAAACTTGCCTTTTTTAATCTTTTCCATGTTAGTGACATGTTAGTTTTCCTTTCGGATGAGGTCTCTAATGTTAAACTCTCATATCTTCACATGTTTATTATTTGCTCACTTGATACACTCTTGATAAATGTAAAGGTGATTAAGGATAGCAAGGTGACGTTCATCAAGAAGTTATAAGCATGAAAGGTGTTCTTGATGATAGTCACTTTCAAAAAGAATCTCATGAAATAATATGTGAAGGGATGGAATTTGGACTTTAAGAGGTAGAACTACCTCAGCTCCAAAGATGAGAGAGAAAGGTGTAGCTCCCATGGCAGTTTGGATACTAGTGCAGTAAGCCCATAAAGAAAATGGGATATGGAGGTGTTAGTCCTTACCTAAAGCACTGACCACCTTAGTGAGCATTTTTATGAGGGTTTTGTTGGAAACCTTAGCCTGTCCATTGGATTGTCGATGATAAGGTGAGGAGAAGCTTTAGTCGATACTAAAAGCATCACAAATCTCTTGGAACTTTTTATTCTTAAAATATTTTCCATTATCAATGATGATTTTGTGAGGAACATTGAAGTGGTAGATGATGTGGTGGTTGATGAAATCAATAATTGTTTTGGCTTAGATTGAGATCAATATGATGGCTTCCACCCATTTGGTAAAATATTCCATGGTAGTGATGATATATTGATGTCATTATGAGGAATGTGGATTGATCTCTCTAATAATATCAAGACCCCATTATGAGGAGTTGAATGATAAAGGTTAGCATGTTGTTGATATTTGATACATTTCTTAACATAATCACAATAATATTGATTGAGTGTGGGCCACTAGTAGCCTAGATGAATAATCCATTTATCAACAACCAGACCACTAAAGTACCCACCACAGATGCCATCATGGGATTCTTTAATGGCATAAGAATCCTCATGGTTATGAAGGTAACGAAGGAGGAGACCATCAAACCCTCATTTGTAGAGAACACCCTCTAAAATTATGTAGTGAGAGGTACCTTACATAAAATCTTTTTGAACATTTCTTTAAAGATCAGAAGGGAGGACATCAATGTTAAGTTAGTTAAATATTTGATCATACCAAATGTCTATAGGTGATGTTTCTATCTGATAAATGGTAAGAAGATTAGATTTTAGGTGAGATGGAGTGATGAAGTGGTGGATGGTGATAAATAGTTTAGACTTAACAAGTTGAGATGGAATTTGGGATGCAAGGGAAGCCATTGTGTCCATAAATTTATTGGTAGAATGAGGGACTGATTGGATAGTGTAGTGGTCAAATGATACTAAAAGTGAACTGATAAGTTGTTTATACTTCAGAAGAACATCATTTTTACATCGATAATCTCCTATGACTTGGTTGATGACAAGTTGATAGTCTCCAAAGATGTTAATTATTTTAATTCCAAAAACAAGATCGGTTTGGAGACCTATGACCAAGGCTTCATATTTGGCTATATTATTAGTACATTAGAAATTGAGTTTGAAAGAAAGGGGAAGAGGTTATTCATTAATTGGAATGAGGATTATGTTGGTGCCCCCACCATTTTGACATTTAGAGCCGTCAAAATACATAGTCATTTGATATGTGGGTTCTTCCAAAGAAAGAGTGGCTATAGACTCATATAGGGGAGTTTGATTATTAGGGAGAGGAGCTTAAGATAGTTGGTCTACAATTGCCTATCCTTTAATGGAATTTTGTGGAAGAAAATCAAGATCAAACTCATCTAAAAGCATGAGCCACTTAGCCATATGTTGGTTAAGATATGGCTTAGAGTGCATATACTTAAGGGGGTTAATGTTAGTAATGACATAAGTTTTATTGTTAAGAAGATAATGATGAAGTTTAGAGGCTAAAAAAACTAAGGCAAGGAAAAAAACTTTAGAATGGGTGTATCAAGTTTCATAGTAAATGAGGGTGTAGATGATGTAATAAATGGCATGCTCCTTATTTTGATCATCACGATGAGTGAGTATGGTTCCCAAGGAATGATTAGTGGTAGATATGTATAAATAAAAGGGATTATCTTCTATTGGGGGAATAAAGACTGATGGAAAGAGAAGATACTCCTTGATTACATCAAAGTCTTGTTGACATCATTTATTCCACTTAAAGGAGGTATCTATTTTGAGAAGGTGGTGGAAAGGTTGACAATGATCAAACAATTGAGAAATGAAGCAGCAAATTGATTGAAGTTTGCCTTACAAGCTTCTAAGTTATTTCAGGTTAGTATGAAGAGGAATTTCCAAAATGGCTCAAACTTTTGTGGGGTCTATTTCAATACCATAGAGGGAAAAAATAAAGCCCAAAATTTTTCTTGATAAAACCTCAAAGATGCATTTCTTTGGGTTGAGCCTAACGTGATAATGGATTAGCCTTTCAAAGATGATAGTGAGAACAGGGAGGTGATCTTTATGATTTTTGGATTTATCAAGCAAATCATCAACATAGTCCTCAACTATTTTATGGATGAGGTTGTGAAAGATATAAGTCATGACCCACTGATAAGTTGCCCCTATATTCTTTAGACCAAAAGGCATGACATAATAGCAGAAACTTCCCCATGGGGTGATAAAGAATGTTTTGTGTTGATCTTGAGGGCAATCAAGATTTGGTTATATCCTAAAAAATGATCCATGAGAGATAACATTTCATGGCCAGTAATGAATCAATGAGTTGGTTGATGTTAAGTAGGGGAAAGTCATCCTTAGGGTAGGTGAGGTTAAGGTCATAGAAATCAATGCAAAGGTGAAGGCCTCTTATGGATTTTTTTACATGAACAACACTAGAAAATCATTATAAAATCAATGGGATGGATGAATTTGATGGATATAAGGTGCTAGATTTCTTCTTTAACAAAAAGAATTATACGAGGGTGCATATGATGAAGCTTTTGCCAATTTTTCTTAGCTTTAGGATGGGTAAAAATGTTATTAAGAGTGATAGAAGGGTCAATACTGGGTATGTCCTGATAATATAACACAAATAATATGCTATGGTCTTCGAGAAAATATGGATAGTCTCATTGTTCTTCAAGGTCTAAGGATTAACCAATTTTGACGATGTGAGGGTCCTTCTAAGTTCCCAGATTAACATCTATGGTTGATTCATTTAGCATTATTTGGTTTTCAAGAGGAAAGGCTTCTTGAAGGGAAGATTCCCCTACACCAAGGTAGGTAAGAATGGAATTGTCATCCTAATATTGGATGGTATAAATGGTACTTGAGTCATATGTAATCATCTTAGGGTAGATGAGAGGAATAGTTTTGGTTTGGCCCTCCCTTTGATAAATTAAAGGGGCCAAACTAATGATGTTGATAAAAAAAAATTAGGTGGGATGACATTGGTATCTTTAGATTGGAAATATGGGGTTGGGGAGGATGAGAGATCTTCAATAGTAGTGGCTATGAGTTTTGGTGATGTGGGCTCCTTTGAGGGAATGAACCCAAGGCCAAAGAACTCATGAAATTTTTGAGTTTTGATAATGGGAAGTTTATGAGCTCCTTGTTCATAAATTCCAAAACCAAACCCATTCTAAGTGCACCGATTAAGGTATGTTTGTGCAAAGGTTAAGTTCCTAAGATAAGAAAAGTTTTAAATGAATAGACAGATGTATGGCATGGTGGTGGGAACAAGGAGTAGTTTATCAAGTCCCCCATAGACAAAATATGTTCTATTGTTGGGAAGGCCAAAGGGGATGAGGGTACCAATATTGGGATCATAAGATGGATCATTTTAGAGATTCCCAAATTCATGTAGAGAAGGGAAAGCATCCAAAGCTAAAAGTTGATATTCCCCCAGCATGAGATTCTAAAATGTGGATTGCAAGGGGTTTTTGACTAGAATTTGAGATGAAGATATGGTTGAACTAGTGGATGCTTCATCATTTTTATAGACATAAGTGTTGGTTACTTGGGTTTATGTGGTGGTTTGGCTAGAGGTTGGTTGTGAAGAAGATGGAGGTGAAATGAGAATGGTATTGGGCCAATATGTCATATTACAAGAAGCAAAGGGACTCAGATAAACTTTGATTGTAATGGCTCGTCCTTCATGATCAAATTTGATACATCAGTGAAGGGTGGAATGGATGTAACCCATATCATAGATCCAAGGGTGACCAAGTAATACATTATATTAAAACTTACCTTCTACAACATAAAATAGTTCAAGGATAGTGCAAGGCCCCAAATGGATGTGGAGAACAATTTTTCCTAGAGTGGTGGCCAAAGTATCATTGAATGATTAGAGAATACTAAGCTTTCAGACATGATGTTTTTAGGTATTTATATTTGATCATAAGTGTCGGAGGAGATGATATGATACTTGCTCCCCCATCAATCATAACTCTTTTAACACATGTCTGATTAATGGATGCAGTGATAAAAAGAGGGGTTCAGGTTCTTTGTTATGATATGCCAAAAAATCTATTCTTGAAAGGTGACCATGGTATCATGTTGGATGGATCCAATCAAAGATGTAAGAGTTTGGGGATCGTCTAGTTGAACCTCTACAGAATGTAGTGTTTCAATTAAAGCTTGATGATATTTGGTCAAGGTGTTAATTAAGTCATAAAGACTCACTTTGAATGGTGTTTAGTGAATTTGTTTTAACACCAAGCATTAGATGAATGTAAATTCATTAGAAGAATAAGGAGTTCCTAAAATGGAAATTTTAGGCTTAGATGATTACGAGGGTGAAGGTGAACGTGTGGTTTCCTAGTTTTGGTTGGTTAGTTGAGGGGTTGAAGGGTAAGACCATGGAATGGTTACCTTGACTTTAACCTTTTCATTTTTTTGGATAACTTTACCCTTATATTTTTATTGGACTCAAGACCAAGTCACCATATGAATGGTATGGATAAGGGGACTAGTTGCTTGCTTCGGTTCTTCTTCTTCACTCCTTGGTGGAAGTAAAGAAGTATATGATTGGTAGGTGGCTTAGATAGGTGGTAGAAGAAGAAAGGGGCTTAAAGAAGGTTCATATAATAGATCATATTCCTCTAAAAGGCCATGAACAATTTATTGGAGATATTTACAATTCTCCATATCATGTCGAGGGGTCCTATGGTAAAGACAATTCAAATTCTCATTAAACCAGGTTGGCTTGTGGTAAGTGGGGTTAAAAGGCTTAATTGGTGGTAAGTTAATGGCAAAATCTTGTAGCAACATTTATAAAATAGTTGTATAAAATTTTGACAAAGATTTTGGAGGTGGTAAAGTTTGGATTTTTGGGGTAGGAACCTTATTGGGTAAAGATTTCTTGATAGGAGGTGTGGTTGGTGGATTGAGCTTGGTCAGTGGTTTAGAAAGAATTGGCTTAGTTAAAATTGATTTGGGAATTGGGAGTCTAAATGATGAAGGTTTAATAGATGGGAAAGTGGATGAATAAAGGTTGGTAAGGGAGGAAGATGAGCTAGAGGATTGGGTTGTTATAGGTGGAGAAAAGGGAGATGGTTTTTTGGAAGAAGAGTAGGTAATGGGAATGGTGGAGGGATGTGGTCCCAAAATAGAAGGTAAAGGTGAAGGAGTTGGTATGGACTTAACCTGATGTTGTGGCCTAGGCAACCCTTCCTTCTTAATGGGGTTAACTAGGTTTGGCTTTGGTTGGGTTGATGTGGTTAAGTCTAATCGCAAAGGAGTGTGATTAGGATTAGGCATAGGAAGGATCCCTAAATTTTTGATTGGCTTGATGAAAGAAGCATAGGATGATTTGAAAATTTTGGATGAGAGTAGTTTAAATGGTTCATTGGTAAATTTAGGAGGGGTAGTTGGTGGAGTTGTAGCAATAGGCTCGAGGGTAGACTCAAGTGTAGTGGAAGGTTCAGTTTTATTTTGATATGGGAGTCCAAGCTGAATTCCAAACTTTGAACTAGGCAGGAAAAAGGTTTATAAATGGGAATTATTTCCTAATCATTAACTTCAAAGCACAAACCCTTTGGGGAAGGATAAATTTTAGAGTTCTATTTTTGGTGAAAGGTTTCAAAGATGATGATTGGATAGATGAGGATATTGACTCTCGAGAAATAGTTTCCAAGGGAGGTATATATGGTTCTATAATAGGAGAGGTAGGGGTAGTGATTTAAAGTGGAAGAGACAATATAGCTCTTTCCTTAGTTTGGGTGTCCAAATAATTAGGTGGGTCTTTTACTTGGATTAGAGGAGTGTATGAAATGGTTGATGGAATGGTTATCTCCTTGGGTATTTCTACCATAGGAGAGGTAGATGGAACTGTGGTTTCTCATATAGAAGAGGAAGGGGTGGTTAATTCATCCATTGGTTTTTCTAAAGGAATGGATGGTGAGTTAGCTTCCTCTATTTGGGTGATAGAGGTGATGACCCCTTCAACAGTGGGCACATCACTGATGACATTAATTACATGTGCCTCATGTGACTTGGAGGACTTGGGCTTATTTTCATGATGTTGGGTTGAAGGTGAATGATTTGGAAAAGGTTTTCAAAAAATATCAAGAGATTTATTGGAAGGAGCATTTGGGTTATCAAACACAAGCACCCCTCTATTAATTAGGTCTTAGATAATAATTTTAAAGGTATTGCATCTATCAGTATCATGTCCAATGACCTGATGATAATCACAATGATCATTCTCATTGTACCACCTAAGAATGGGATGAGAAGTATTGAATTATTGAGGGGGCTTGATGGATGGAAGTTATATTAGATAAGCTTTACGTAGTTTATCAAAAATTGATGCATAGGATTCCCCAATTGGGGTAAATGGTTTTAAAAGAGCCCAATTTTGGGTACAATATTGGCAATTGGAAGAATTGTTGGTTTAAGGTGTTTGGTTGAGAGTTGGAGGTGGTGAAGTTTTGAGAACAACTAAGTGTGCTGATGCTTTTGCTTTATAATTGGTTGGGTTCATGGTCTTGATGGAGGATGATTTAATGGAATTGAAACTAGAATTTTTATCTTGAAGCTTCAACTTCCCTTCATCGATAGCATGGTTTTATAATTTGCATCCCATGGTGAATAATTCATAAAATTTCCTAAAGGTTTGGACTTGGAGAGTTGAAGCAATGTTTTTAGCACAACCTTAAGAGAATAATTTGATTAACTTAGGTTGGGATAAGGGTAATGTGAGTTGATTGATGAGGCCCCTCCATTTGGCAACAAAATAAAAAATGGATTTGTCTTAAAATTATTTGATGGAGTATAAATTATTAATGAAGACATTTTTAGATATGTTTAAATAAAAATTTATAGAAGCCACATAATTCAAAGTAACATTCTATTGAGGTTGGCTCATGGTAATGTATGAATAAGCAGCAAATAGTGCCGAAGAAGCCACATATTGATAGGTGGTGGCAAAGGGTTGATATGGTGCCATATAAGAACTAATTAGTATAAAATGTTTGGTGGAGGGTGGTATGTACCCTTGTGGGTTAGGGACATACTAGTAAGTTTTTATAAGCACCTATTGAGAAATGGATGTGGTTGGTATAGTGGAGGTAAAAAGAAGTTGGGTAGGTTGGCGTTGGGTAGTGACCCTAGTGTCGATTAGGGGAAGGTTTTGAGGTATGGAGAGAACTAAGTATTGAATTGGAACTATAACCAAGGGTTTCGTTACCAAAGGGAAGATAGGAGTATGAGTGGAAGATAATACTATAGTAGATGGGGCATAGGTGACTATTGGTAAGGTTGAACCCACATGGGGTATGGCAAGAGGTGTTTGGTTGGGAGGTGGAAAGTTGGTTTGGGCTTAGGTGGATGAGATGTTAAAAGAGGCTTGATTCAATGGTTGGGTTTAAGTGTTACCTATCATAAGATGGGATGGCATGCTCAGAGAAGGATCAAAAGAAGGAATTAAAGTAGAGGGGGCATGACGGGCTAAGGTGTTGAGGTAGTGTTGTAAAACAACTAGATTATTGTCAAGAAATGTAGTGAAGTCTAGATCTCCTTTAGATATGATTGGGACTCTAAAAGGAAAAGGTGGTGGAGGAGAATGGTAAGGTGAAGCATGAGGAGATTTTTCAACATCTAAGATATAATCCATGGATGAAGAAGAAGGTGGTGGTTAGTTGTTTTGATTTCTCACTTGTTGTATGGTTAAAACCATATGATAAAATAGGGAATGTTATTACAACACTCACACCTAAAATAGAGAGTAAACCCAAAATAATTTCAAAGTAATCAATACATACACTAAGAAGTGTGTTTTAACCTTAGGATTACCTTTAAAAAGTGTGATAAGGGAGGTTGGCTTGAAAAATGGGTATTAAAGAGGAAGTCTATTGATGGTTTCAAGTTGTTTAGGCACTCAAAAGGAAGATATATGTTGAAATTTAGTACATGGCTTGGTGTTGTGGCCTACCCCCTCACTTCACGATCCAGTAGTGACAAGGGTGTCAGGTGCTTAGCTAAGATATACTAAGTGCAGAGTTTATACTCAACTAGAGAGTTGATTTAATTATCCCCTTGGTTGTGAAATCTAAGTGGGATATCTGGAAGGGGGTAAGGTTGCCGCCATGTGATGAAATCCTAGTCGATCCTTTTCTCAAGTGTTGTTTTGATGTGTAAATTATTTTATGGTTCATTTTGTGTGTAATAACAAGTGTGAATGCTATTATAAGATTACTTTACCTCCTAAGTTACTAGATGAACTAAAATTAGCAAGCAATCAATGAATGCAAATGGTTGATTTGTAATCCCCAAAAGAAATGATTTTTTTATGAGTAAACAATTAAGGAAGAAAGGGAACTAGGTCCCATCGACATGCCAAAATGTTTCAATTTATTTATTTCATTAGTTTTGAAATTAGATAAAATAAATTGAATATTAAGGTGTGTAGATGAATACTTGGTATAATGTGTGTGTTGATCTAGATGAATGTGGGAAATACTCTTTGTCTAGGGAGGATAACCTACAAATCATAAAAAAACAAGAAGCAGATTTATTAGATGGTTAGTTGAGTGGATTGCCTAGCATATGCTAGATCAAAGAAGCACAAGGCTTTCTAGGGTGATGTCAATCTATTTTTAAGATGATTAAGTGAAAAATGATATAATAAATATACTTGAATTCAAATGATAAGAAAGTAAATATGCAAGAGAATAAATAATGTACTTGTTTGATAGAAAATATAACATGATGGGTCAATACCATGCACAAGTGTACCAAGGTTAGGTTTAGAGAGTCAAGATAGGGTCTGTAAATAGGTTGGGAATAGAAATATGGGTTTGATTGGGTGAAAATGGGAAATAATAACAATCTATTATTTTTTTTGATAGTGAATGTTAGTGGTTGGGTGTGACCAATGAAAATTGGGTTCAATCAATGATGGTTAGGTAATCAGTGACAGTTGGGGTAACTAGCAATCATTACTATAACTACTGATGGTTACCTGTGAAAGTTTATGAAAATTGGGATGGAGATGGAGATGTATTGGATGATGGGTAGGAGTTATAGTATGGATAATTAGGGTGAGGGTTGGTGTAAAAGTGATCATAACAAGGTATAAAAACTTGATAAGGAAAGAAAACACTAAAAACAAAAGGAGGGTACCTATGTGACATCAAGTGAATGATAGTTGAAAAACTTGAAGAAATTTAGGAAGCATAACAATGCTTGAACCTTAAAAGGTCATACAAATAGATTTTTTGGATGTTAAGTACCTACACAAAAAAAGAGATCTTAGATGCAAATTTTGGATCTTTAACTCCTCCAAGAGCTTTGTATTTATAGCACAAACTTGCTATGTGAGGAGAGAGAAAGTTACCAAGTTGGGTGAGGATAAGCATGCCAATTTGAAGGGAAAAAAGGCTATGAGGTGTGCATGGGAAAGTTTCCATTTTATTTATGCATGCCTACCTTATAGCTATATGATTTTTGTTTTTCAGGGGTGGATACCTAACCGTTGATGATTAGGATAACCATTGATAGTTAGGCCAAACATCGACGGTTGACCCCTAAAAGTAAATGTTTTGAAATGGATCAAAATAAATATGTTAAAAAATGTTTATTAAATTAAACAAGGGTGCCTAGGTGTTATTAGGTGACTAGGGTGAGTTAACTAGGTAAACTAGCTAACTTAGGTCGAGAATAGGTCCAAGGTAAGGTGACATTGAATACTAGTCAATGGATAGTTTTCGAGTGTCTACAGATCCTAATGATATAGGGCCTACACATTTGAATCCCCTTGATGAGAAACTTTTCTTATAGTTGCATATTTCAATTTGTACACAACTTATTTGATTTTACTTCATTTATACTTTTTATATCCCTATTCTAAGAATTATTCTATCCTTTGGATTTATTTTTCACTTTGGGCCCCTTTTGGTTTTCAAATTGATTCAAACAATCCAAAACTAAATATCTTACAATGCTCTCCATGCACATTCAATCTATCACTCCACTTATTTACTATCACATATCTATCATTTTATGTCTTCCATTGAACTTACATGATCATATTTTTCTACTATTACATGAGCATATGTAGTCATTTTCCCATTTAGGAGCATATACTTTCTTATCTATATTAGTCATGTGTGTTACATTGTTATGACTCATTTACAAAGACATTAGGGGAATATTAATTGATTTCATTCTTACCATACTATGATCTATCACCTTGTGAATTTTTCAAATCCATCCCATTTATGCTATTTTTAAATCCTTACTTCTTAATCCATTTCCAATTCCAATATCTCAAAAATAATAAAAAATAATTCAAAAATTAAAAATCAAGACCTAATAATATTTTTAAAATTATTTATATATTAATTTTTCCATATGGTATTTATTCTAAGTAGATATATTACATATTTCATTTTAAAATACACATTACTTCTCATAAGGTATTTGAGTGTGATATAGGACATAGTTTTACATGGTTTTCAATGACGGGCTTCATGTTTTGATCCATACTTATAATAATTGTAATATGCAAAATATAATTTAGATCAACATAATTCAATAGATACTAGTGGGTAAAGATGCCCAAATATTAAATATATGTATAAATAGAATAGTAACCTTAGGATATTGGTAGGAAAGCACCATACAATACTCCTTTAGGAAGGAATAACTCCACAATGCCACTGAGGGGACAACCTCCAATATCCTTATACAAAATAAAAAACTCAACACTTAGTTGATTTATTGACTTCCTTTAAAATGATATTCATATCCTTTATATAACTAAAAATGGATAGGTAATCTCCTAATTCCAATGTACGCTAACCATTATCTAATGTATTGGTTGCATAAGTTACTCATTTATCCTAATATATTGGACCCATATAAATAACTAAGGGGATGTGTGCCATAGGTCAGAATCTCTATCAACCCATATAAATTAATGTCATATCCCTAGGTACATATAATTCCTTCCCTCCTTGACATGTTTCATATCCGAAATATAAGAAGAAACTAAATAATGAGTGTGCTTCAAATCATTGTACTTGTGTCCAAGATTGATCATCCAACCATCTGTATGTGATATTGGTAAGTGATATCAATCCAACCTTGTTACTAAATTCTATTGTGTTACTCTAATTCTATTTATGATCATAATTGTACCACCTTGGTATCCATACATAATTATTCCTCCTTTGATTCCATATGCGAGATTCTACTATGCTACTATAATTACATGCATACACGTAGTAGATATTCTTTAATGCATATTCATAGCGATTTCCCCACTGAATCCATGTTCTATATGTCATTGTGATACTTTGATACCATACTTGACCATAGTAGTAATTCTTTGGCTTCCATACATAGCCATATTTATTGCTTTATTGATTCAATATGTAGCCATAGTGACTAGTATTATAATTTCATGTATAGCAAAAGAGATTATTTTTATGACAGTCCCTCACATGGATCCATGATTTTTTCCTCTCATGATGATGTGGGTTTCTATATACCTCAAGTTTTTAGATACTTTGACCTTATCAACCTTTTATTCTACCTCTTCCACCTTTTCTTTTGGTGGTTCCTTTATATCTTAAGTAGATAAATTGTTATTTTCTTCTTGTATTGTTTATTAATTTATGTCATCATTTTAATCTTCCTCATGCACCTCATCACCTACTTCAATCTCATCCTAATGATGTACCTTGATTATTTTTTTTGTCTATCCAACTATGATATGTTTTAAAGTAACCTTTCTTTTAGTGTACAAAAAATTCATGAAATACTTATGCAAATTAATATTAATTATTCCCAATGTCTTTATCCAAGGATATCCTAGAACCATATCCACACCATCCATATCCAAAGCATAACAAAGTGAAAGCAAATCATATTTGTCTAAAGTGAGCTTCAAATCTTCAAAAATTTGAATATTCTTACCATCTATTTAAGCCTCCTTTATATTATTTTCTTGAATATTTAGATGTTGATCCACATCCATGTTGATTAAATTGTACTTGTTTCTAAGGTTTATGGACACAATGACCTTTTGATTTTGAATTCATTCATGAAACTAAAAAAATGACTCTAGTTTATTTAGATATAAACTATTTAAACCCTTATTATCCAATCATTTATCCTATTCTAAACCCTCTATCTCTCCTTCTACACCATTTATAGACTCCTCATCATCAACATTATGCCCTATTTCTTCTTATTATTCATCACCTAAATGTTTTTCCTCATTGTCATTTTTTTCTTCTTCTTAATTTTCTTCATCATATGAAATATATTCTTCATTACTATCATCATCACTTTAATCCTAATCTTCCTCTATTATATTTTTTATTATTTTATTCCCCATCAATCTATGAAAATTTATTCCATTACTTCCCATGAAAATTTTCATCTTTCAACTCCCAACTAAACCCACTAGAGTTATGTAAGTCCCACGAAATGATGTGAAAAATAATTTTACATGTTATAAAATTAAATTAATACTTCTTAAAAAGGATCCACCATTATCTAACATCAATATATTGTTCTCCATAAAAAAATCTAACTCCATGATTTATAAAAAAATTAGGGTTTATGAAAAAAAGCTAAATTTTCAATAACTCATGTAAAACTGATCTAAATAGTCCAAAAAAATTATTTTAGATTCCATGTATAATATTTCAACTTCAATTAAAATTTTATTGAAAAAATCCTAATGTGTTTGTCTTGTAGAATGAATCTTTGAATAATCATAATAACTCACACACAGCTAGTCAAAAAAGTCAAAAACTTTGACTATAGATTTATTGTATGATAGTACTAAATCAATCAAAGTTTTACAAAAATAATCCTTAAATTTTTGTAGATAGAATAAATTTATTATAAACCCTAAAATAAAATGATTCCCTCAAAATTGATCATAAAACCTCAAATTTTCTACTATGACATCCTTGAAATATTCTTCAACATCAGAAAAACATTTGTACAAAAAATTTAAAGATATAAGTGATTATCAAAACATAGGGTTTCATCCATAGTATTTGTCCAAATCGATGTTCTGATACCACTTGTTTTAATCCACACTTATAATAATTGGAATATTTAAAATATAATATAGATCAACATAACATAATATATATTGGTGGGACAAGATGCCCAAATATTTAATATATGTAAAAATAGAATAATACCCTTAAGATAGGGTAGCACCATACAATACTCCTTTAGGAAGGAATAACTCAATAATTCCACTTCGAAGGGACAACCTCCAATATACTTCTACCAAATAGAAGACTTAACACTTAATTAATTCATTGATCTCATTTACAATTATATTTATCTAATTTATATAGAACTCTATATGACTAATAATGCATGGGTAATGTCATAATCCCAATGTAACCTGACCATTACCTAATGTATTAATTCCATAATTTACTCATTTATTCTAATATATTGGACCCATATAAATAATTAATGGGGATGTGTGCCACATTTTGACATCTCCTTCAACACACACACACACACACATTAATAAACTATATCCCTAGGTACGTATCACTTTCCTTATTAGCCAACAAACTTCTTAAGTTGGGGGAATATCTTCATTCTCTGTGAAATATTTAATAGGTTGTAATTATACACAACCTTTCTACCACATTGAACTACATATCATACAAATGTTTTTATAGTCACTCATGATATACATGTGTTACTTAGAAAAATTATTTTCTAACAATGACATGGATACATATTTTTCATATAAACTATTTTAATTTGTTTTATGATTCTTTCTTACTCTACTGCATGATAAGAAAGATCTTGGTTGCTTATTGTGTGTGGCCAATGGCCTTGTATATTCAAATAATTTCTTAGATGACATCATTAGGTAATTTTCAATCACACTTTGGCTTATATATTATGATAAATTCACATTAACCTTGTACGTGGCCTTTGTGCCTTATGTATGGCATTTAAT
Organism: Torreya grandis; assembly: GCA_037957365.1. Classification (NCBI taxonomy): domain Eukaryota; kingdom Viridiplantae; phylum Streptophyta; class Pinopsida; order Cupressales; family Taxaceae; genus Torreya; species Torreya grandis. The sequence continues at coordinate 723,405 of JARHVA010003190.1, read as the reverse complement.
AAAAATTATGTGACATTGTATGACAACTTTTATATTCATTTCTTGTTACACTTATTCCATGATTCATATCATCCATTATTCTTAATCTCTACTCTTAATTTGGTGCCATAGTACATATAATGCACATGATTTGTATGTTCTTCAATTATATATTAATCTCCTACATGCTTCATTAACATTCAATTTTAAATTCAAATACTATGATGAAATACATTAAAAATTTCAAGTACTATTACATGATTACATATTTCAATATTACAGCTCTTATTTTGAGCTAAGTAGAATATGTACATCATCTCAAAGTGGGGCATCACAATGGGCTTGTCTTGAGAATTCAAGTCCTCATGAGAAAATTTTAGATATATAGAATTTCAAAAATTATAGTAGGATTTAGAATTACCAAATTATAGAGGCATGTCAAATGCATGTGAACCATTATTATAGTTATAAAGTATAAAAGTTTAAATAAATATATAATATTAAATAGTTTCAAACTTTAAATCTCATTCAATATTAATTTAGTACAATATAGGGGGCATGATATTCATTCATGTTCAAGTTACTATATGAAAATTTAAATTTTCTCAAGAGGAAAAGTTTTAAATAGAATTTAGATCTATTTTTGGTGGTGTGATTTGTATTCATGTTGAAAGTGGGTCATGTTATACTTTATTGAAACTCAACATCTATTGTTTCAGTTTTAATATATAGGAAACCATAGTTGGTGGTTTCACCCCTTCACATATTTTATATAGTACTCTAAAAATTCAAATGAGAGTTGGAACATGAAATCTTTTGAAATCAATAGCATTCAAAGGTTTTCAAATTAAAACTTCAATACTCTCAATTTTCTACATGTTCAAAATTTCTCCAAATGCCTTAACAAGGAGGTAGTAACTTTTCCACCTTCAGGTTATAGGGTAATTATATTGCATACCCTTTTAGGTGTATACATTACTTGCTTTCTTTTATAACTTTAAATTTCAAGTTTCATATTTTTATATTTAAAATATGGATAATAACTACTTTCACTGACATTGTTACAAATTTTACATTAAGGCATCATGCATGATTGGAATTCACATCCTAATATAAATTATTAAAACATAGTCAGGTTCTCATCTACTTTAATCTAGTAATTTGACTTTTTTGCATCACTAAAATAAAGTGGGGGGAAATTTAGACATATAAAATTAATCATTATGTTCTTTAAAATATTTAACTTGACATCCTTACCTTAATTGGTCCACTCATCATTTCTCTAACTTGAGAGCCTATGTTATCTTCCAAACACATATGATATCATAAAAACATACCTATTTCAATATTTCACATCTCTATTCAACCTAAAAGTTCATTCCAAACATTTTTTAGTATTATTTGTCCTTTTAGGACATGTTTTCTCTATGTCAAATAGGGCCACACTATAACCCTATCCACATGCACAAGATTTGCCCTTCTGAATCTAATAGTTAATTTTTCAAATTGATACATTTCATGACCCATTAGGTCTGAAGATATATGCCACTACCATGTGTGGTGCTAATATATTCACCACTCCAACACCCAATGACTCTCTCACTCATTTTGTAATGTCAGTTAGTGAAACTATTTCAAATATTCCCTAATATAATTGTCAACCATTTTTATAACAGGTCAAAATGGGTCAACCCCCTATAGTTAGAATCTTGTATAGGGGCTTTTTATAATGGCATAGGGTATGTTTTAGTTCATTTAATGTAATTTCATATGTCATTATAGCTTTGGTCATAGTCTAGCTTAGTACTTATGTCATTTGGTGTCTTAGGGGTCATTTTAGAGTCATATACACAACTGACAAGTTTTCATGGTGTCCAAACAATTAATATCATGGAAAGAGTTCACAAATAATTTAAGAAGTTCATTTGAACTTTCAAATATTAATTAGTAGTTCAAACACAAGCCTAAGTGAACTAGACCATCACCAAGATGTCATCAAAAAATGAATGGACCAACTCACTTATGCATTTGATAAGTTTAGTCATAAATCCTCATGATCCAAAAGCTTATATCACCATGGAGATCCTCATGCTAGGAATATGCTCTACAAATTTCATGACTACATAAGTTATCTAGCTCAAATTATATATCTTCAAAGTTGGACCTACATAGTAGAACGTTCACGCAAGCATCAAGTTCAAGCTCTATATAGTAGTTATTTATATTCAAAAGGTCCTTAAAAGGTTTAAAGTTAATCAAGATATAATTCTATATATGATCTCACATATAGACACATAGATATAATGGTTTGCACTTAGATCAAACAATTCAAATGGTTATTGTGTTAAAGGCCCTTAAAAAGCTAAAGGTTGGATAAGATCCAATGGTGCAGATATACTGAACATAGATCCAATGACACAAGATCAATTGAAAAGAAGGTGGGTCCAATCTATATCAATTATTAGTGTTCAATCATACCAATGATATAATGGTTCATAAGAATTGATAATAAAGTGGGCCCAATGAGATCTATGACTAGATTTCACTCATACATCTTGATCTAATAGTGCAAGCTCAAGTAAACATCTCAAAGGATCTTCATCATAGAAAATCAAAGACCAATTTTCCTTCATACATATTGATTTTATGGCTCTTAGGAGGTTAAAAATTTGGGATTTGATATCAAATATCTATGAGACCAATACGAACAAAGATGGTTTGGAATAATTTGATTGGTTCAAGTTGATTTTTGATGGATAAAGTTAAACCAAAGAACCATTTTTAACTAGAGTAATCAGGTATTATAGACATAGTTTATAATGTAATGAGAAACATGGAAAGGGAATGACACATAGGCAGCCATGAAAGACCAAGGATTCTATGATGAAGCAAGCTCTTCAAACTCATACACCACCATGAAAGCATAGTCAAGGTCCAAGATAAATAGTGACTGCCAGATGTAAAGAACTAGGGTCTAAAAGACTAATAAATGACATTAAATGGTAAATACAAGTGTTTAGAATATAGTTATTAGCTGATAAAATGTTTATGACTATCATAAAATATGTGTTTACTCTCCTAGTTCAGTTTCAATTACCTGAGAGATGATCCATGATGAAAATAGTTTCATGAAGGCTAGTTGAAGGATTTCTTTACCATTTTGGAGAGTTTGTCATGATTTATATGGAAATTTTTCTTAATAGGAATTCATGGTCTATTTCACACTCATTTTCACCTACAATGTAATTATTTCTCATGCTTGGGTATGTGTTCTAGTGATTCATGATCTTCTTTCTTTTCTCCTCTCTCTAAAGTTATATAAGTAGCTACCATTTTGGCCTTTATAATATAATTACACTCAATATATGGTGAGTCCTTACTAAAATTATGTCATATTTTTCCTTTGAACATTAATGAAAATATGGTTTTGAGTTCTTGAATAATTGTCTAAGTGTGCAAGTGATGTATGGTGATGCAAAGTGATAATTCTCTATCCTTTCTTTGCTTATCCTTTCATGTTTATGAAAAAGTTCATATTATAACATGTCATTAAGTTATTTAAGTGTATGATGTTATATTTTAAGTATAAAATTAGCTTTAGTGTCTACAACTAGCCTATGGTTCACTTACCTTGGATAGCTTTCATGCATCTTACCTCCATATTGAAATACTCATTTCAGAATACATAGGACATGGAAGTTAGGTTGTATGCCTTGTTTCTTAGTGTACGAAAGTATGATTTTCATATGGAAAACATGTTGGTATATCACCCCCTTATATTTGGTTCATTTCATGCAAATTCTAACTCTTTTCCCCATAAGTAACTAGTTAATTAGGTGTGAGCATTTCAAGATACATTCAGAGAGCTAGCCCTTAAATCTAGAGGCTCACTTCTACTATAGGTACACCCACATACCTAGAAGTTTTCCCATGTTGTCCAAATATAAAAGATGCTTAAACACACTCTTCTAGGGTGCAATATTTGGTTCCAATAGTTTTGACATGACTGATAGGACGGTATCTTCAAGATAACTTGTTAAGATTAATGTCAGTCTTGACAACATCAATTGTAAAATGGTGTGTTACTCATCATTTGGTGACTCCATTAAGGTAAATTTGGTTCATGTCCATTGTTCTATTATAAAATTGTTCTCATAATTCATGGTTCTCATTACGTCATCTTCTAGAATAATTTTCAATCCTATTGACCCACTCTTTCATCCTAAAATTCCCCTTGAAGTTCAATATCCTCAGCCTAATCTACCCTTTGGAACACTAGTATATTTTTATAGAGAAGAAGAGGTCAAATAAATTGAGGAAATTTAAGATACTAAAGATTTTGAAGAATTTGAAGAAGATATGGCTATACCTCATTATTACCCTGCATTCAATATAGAAAATCAAATTTACCTTCAGGAATATGATGTCATTCCTCCCAATGCCACAAAAGGTGTGCTCCTATTTAATGGTGAGAGTCATGTTATATCTGGTGAGCATATTAGAGATGTCTCTAACTTTTTTAGCTTCCATAATATCACTCAAGAAAACATTACCATTATACCCCTCATTATGTCCTTTAGAGGAAAGGCTCTTGATTGGTATAAGACTCTAAAAGGTGGATGCATCATGAAATGGGATGAATTTAGAGTGTTATTGACCTTAAGATTTGGAAATGAGAGTGACCATGCCTCTCTCATACACTAGCTTAACATGATCAAAAGAGGATACAAAGAAATAATACATGATTTTAATGAGAGGTTTCAAAAGACTTGGCATAGACTACCTCCTCCTATGAGGCCACCTCCCAGCTTTGTGTTCCTAACCTATTTGATAGATATTGGCACTAAAATTATTATCATTCTTCAATCCATGGGTGGTTCTACCCTCCCTAGAGTATATGAGTTTATTATCAAGTCTAAAAATAATATCATCTAAGTTGGAAGATTACCACCTAAAGTGTCTATACCTCCATTATCTCATACTTCTACTAATGCTCTAGATTTGGCTCAAATTCCTAATGTCAATACCAAGCCTAAAGTTTCACCTAATAAGGTAGATAATGCCATGGATAAAGATGCATATATTTAATAGTTGTAATGCAAGCTTGGGAGAAGAAATATATATCAAGGTGTCCATCAAAATATATACCCTTATCAACAATAATATGGTTAGTAATATGGAAGAGGAAGAGTCTAATGATAGTTTAGTCCCAACAGGCTTACCAATGCATATAATCCTAACTCTACTACCAATGCAAAGAAGATGATACCTATGAATAGAAACTTGGTGCAAGGTGGGAATTGGAAACAAGGCCAATTTATGGATGATAATAAAGGTAGAGAGAAGGATATTGTTTCTCAATTAGAGGTTACTCTCATATTATTAGCTAAATATGAAGTGATGGTGCAGACAAGTGAAGGTGAGCAGCCTCAAGAAGAGATATTCACCAACTTCCTAGTTGAGGATAGTTTTGTGCTTAACCAAAGAACCTTAATTATAGACAACACTAGAACTAAGAGAAATGATTTAGGTGGTGATATTAATCTACCTATATGATCATTCAATCCTCATATAAATTAACAAGGCATGGCTACATGTGCAATAGCCTCAAACAACTTGGTACATCTTCCAAACTAGAACATTGGAAAGACTATTCAAAGCACTCCAAATCCTCAAGTTCCAAGCACTTCATTTCCTCAAATAATTAAAGAGAAAGTAGTTATGTCTTATTTAAACATTTTATATTCATTGAAGAGTACTAAAACATCCATTTCCATTTGGGATGTTTTGCATATGCATAGTCAAAAAGAGCTCCTATAAAAATAGTTATTTGTTATCCCTACTAGTATCCCTACTTCAAATCAAAGTAAAATTCATTTTTTCCTTAAAATTATCCCTAATACCATTGTTAAACTATCCACCAGAGCTAATAAAACTCATCCATTCTATCTCACTCTCATAGTGGGTGACAAGCTAGTTCATAACTATATAGTTCATAGTGGAGCTTCCACTTTAGTTATGCCCAAGGTGGTAGCTGATAAATTGGGTCTAAGGGATGAGCCTCATAGTAAAGGAGTTATCTAAATAGATGGTACATCTTCCAAGACATTATGGATGATAATATTTTTTAAGGTTTTCGTGCATGATTGTCCTAGTTTTATTATATTGTAAGACATAGTTATTGTTTACCTTCTAGCCCACTTTGTAATCTGCCTATCAAGGGACTTCACAACCAAGATAGGTGATATTTTAGATAACTGGTCTTTCTTGTCCTTTATAATAAGGCATGGGTCCAGGGTGATAATTATGATATAATCTCTTTCAAGGTTTCATGTAGAACCTTACATTGAGATAAGTTCTAATTTGAATTATGTTGTTCATGAAGAAAAGGATTCTATTATAGATAATGGAACTTCCTCCAAGATTGAAGGCATTGTATATTTATTTCTTAATAAATATGTCACTAATACTTTTCATCATGATCTTTATTCTCTCATAGAGGAAACTGATCTAGGATTATATTGTATACATGAAGAAGGAATACTGACATCTCTACTTGCCAACGAAGAGGGTGAAGAAGATGAGATGTGGAAATTTTTTTTTGATGGCTCAAGAAGTAAAATTAGTGTAGAAGATTGTGTTATGTTGGTCTCTCCATCCAAATATTAATATTATGCTTCATATATATTCCATTTAATTTTTACTTATAATGTGGCTTAGTATGACGTTCTAATTCATGGCCTTCAACGGGAATGGGAAAAATGAATCTAAAACTTATAAGTATATGGAGACGGTGAATTGGTTGTGCATCAGGTTAAGAATTCATTTTTTGCCAATAACCCTTTGCTCAAGTCATACAAGCATAGGGTATGAGATTTTCTTGAAGACTTCAATGCATTCAATATACAATCAATCCCAAGGGAGCAAAATAATCATATTGATAGACTAGCTACCATAGGGGCTCAATTTGATACTCTAACTAACATAAAAGAGAAGGGAAATAGTATCATATTAAGACCATTATCAAACCTTCTATAATTGATAATGAAGTGTCTTGACAAGTGTTTAATAGTGACAGACACATTACATGCTTCCTATAAAATGAGGCTGTGTTTTCCTTAAGGAATCAAAGGAGGCTCAAAGAATAATTGGGTGATCAGATTGTGTAGCTAAGGACAAATAATATACCTAAGGATCTGGTGATCTTAAGAAGTGTATTAAATAATAATGATTAAAAGAGAAAGGAAAATTTTATTATGTTTACAAAATAAGATAATTATGAAAGAGCCTTGATCTTCAAAGATAAACTCCTCAAAATAGGTAAGGTATGTTATACATTAGAGAAAAAAGAATTCATTAGGCTATATAGAGAGTTTCATGATATATTTTCTTGGGAATATAATAACCTCAAAATATTTGATCATATACTATCATACCATACCATTGAGTTGAAACCTAGAGTTAAACTAATTAGATAGAAGCAAAGACCCATCAACCCCAAGGTTGAGCAACTCACGAGGTTAGAGCTTACCAAACTCCTTATATCTAAGATATTATTTCCCATCAAGCAGTCAACATGGGTAGATAACCTTGTGCCTATTATAAATAATAATGGGGAGATAAGACATAGTGTAGACTTCAATGATATTAATAGGGTGTCCCTCAAAGATCACTATCTATTACCCTCAATGAAGTATATTTGTTAGATTATTCCAAGTTTTTTATGTTTTTCTCTTCTAGATGGATATACAGGCTATAATCATATTTTAGTCAGTGAGGATGATCAATTTAAGACAAACTTCACTATTAAATGGGGGAATTTTGCTTATATTAATATGCCCTTTGATCTATCTAATTTTGGTGTCATATTTCAAAGAGCAATGGACATGACTTTCAAAGGTTTGATCAATGAGATGTTATTGGTTTATTTAGATGATGTAATAGTGTTTTCTAAATATGTTAATGAAGGTAATCTCTTAGGACATATTATTTCAAAGGATGGTTTGACTATTAACCCTGAGAGGATAGAATCTATTCTAGGATTATCATTTCCCTTGCATAATAAAGCTCTCCAAAGTTTCTTAGGAAAGATAAATTTTTTAAGGAGGTTCATACCTAGTTTTGCATCTTTGGTGAAACCTATCACAGTTATGGTTAATAAGAACCAAGTCTTTTCTTGGACCAAAGAGGGTAAGATCAGCTTTGAAGCCATAAAAAAAGCAATTGTAGAAGAACCTACTATTATGAATCCTAAATATACTAAAGACTTCATGTTTTATTCATTTTCTAACATTGATACTATCTTAGCCATGCTAATGTAAAAGAATGAATAGGGTGTGGAGTAGCTTATTGCATTCTTTAGTCAAGGTTTAGAATATTATGAATTCAAGTACACTTTTGTGGAGAAATAATTCCTTGATATTGTAAGGTGATTGAAGAAGTTTAGGCATATGGTTTCAAATAATAAAATTCATGTTATGGTTTTTCATCCTAGTATTGAGAAGTTTCTTTTGAGAAAAGACCTTAGTGAGAAGAGAGTAGGGTGAATCACTAAGATAATGGAATATGATGTTGATCAAAGTAACAAAATTGGTAAGAGGTAAAGGCCTTTGTGAACACTTAGCTTTAGATTTTAATGATTCAAAATAAGAGGTTCTAGTCAATCATGATGCTCCCAACTAGCTAGTTCCTTATATATAGAGAGTTAGACACAAGATGTGATCATATTTATTCAAAATGGTGAGTATACTAATAATATGAGTAGATAATAAAGAAGATATTTTAGGTTTCAGTCTATTTATTTTTGTCTTGTGAATGGTGTGTTCTTTAGAAGGCACATTAATGGTATCCTATTAAGATGCAATGATAATGATTAGTTTGGAGAGTCTCTTTAGAAGTTCCATGATAGGACATCATGAGGTCATTTATCTCCAAGAACCATAGCTGCTAAGATCATGAGGGTAGGCTATTATTGGCCTAGCCTCTTCAAGTATTTCCATGCTTGGGTGAGAAAGTGTGGACAATGTGCTTTATTTGTAGGAAAACAAAAGATTGTAGATCTTTATTTGAAGCCTATCCAAGTATACCAACCTTTCATGCAATAGAGTCTTTATTTTATTAATATGATAAACCCCCCATAAAGTGTTGGTCATAAATAGATACTAACAGTAACTGATTACTTTACAAGGTGGGTTGAGGTAGTAGCATTGATAGAAGCCAATGAGAATGCTATCTTGGATTTCTATGAAAGTATCACCACAAGGTTTTGTACTCCTACTATTATTCTAGATAATGCTCTTAATTTTATGGGTGTCAAGATAGTTGATTAGGCAAATAGTAATGGAACATTCTTAATTACTTCATCTAACTATTACCCTCAAGGTAATGGGTTGGTTGAGCTAACTAACAAGAATCTGATTAGAATCATCAAGAGAACCTTAGAGAATAATTAGAGGGCTTGGCACACCAAACTAAAGACAACCTTGCAGGCTAATAAGATAACTCCCAAGAGATCAATAGGGAATTCTCATTTTGTGCTTGTTTATAGAAGGAAAGTTAGGTTGTCTATCTCTCAAGAGATACCTACCTTAGATTTAGCATATCAACTAGTGTTTCTTGAGAATACTCCAATGGGGGTGTGATTGATATAATTAATGGAGTTGAAAGAGACTAGATATAAAGCTCATCAAGTTATAGATCATCACCAAGTACTAAAGAAGAGGTTTTTTGACAAGAAGCTAACTCTGAGATCATTGAAAGAAGGTGACATAGTATTGAAATGGGATGAAGATAGAGAAAAACTAGGGAGACATACCAAATCTTGATACCTTATGGAGTGGACCATATGTCTTCATCAAGTGCAAGTAAAGAAACTATTTTCAGTTAGCAAGGATGAATGGAGAAGAACTACCTATCCTTGTGAACTGGATATATTTGAAACCCTTTTATTTGAGGTTGAAGGTTAGTTTTGTAAATACTGAAATAGATGTATGTTTCTTTTCTTATTTTATTGTGTTCCATAAATGCTCATAAAGCACATGTGGGTTTTTTGAGTTGTGTTTTTTTCCTATTATTTTCTATTATTTGGTGTATTGTCAAGATAATTTATGTTAAACGTGTATACTTATGACTCCATAACCCAATGGATAAGATTAGGCAACCATTCATGGCATAAAAAGGATACCACCCTTGGGGAATTGCTAAGAATATTGATCATTTTTACAATAGGTCAAAATGGGTCAACTCCCTATAGTTAGAATCTTGTATAGGAGATTTTTATAATGTCATAGGTTATGTTATAGTTTATTTGATGTCATTTCATATGCTATTCTATATTTGGTCATAGTATAGCTTAGTCCTTATGTCATTTAGTGTCTTAGGGGTCATTTTAGAGTCGTATATACAATTGGTAGGTTTTCATGTTGTCAAAATAGTCAAGATCATGGAAAGAGTTCACACAGGCCTCAAAAAGTTCATTTGAACTTTCAAAGATCAAGCAGTAGTTCATGCATAAGCCTAAGTAAACTAGACCATCACTAGGATGCCATCCAAAAATGAATAGATCAACTCACTTGTGTATTTTATAAGTTCACTCAAAAATCCTCGTGATCTAAAAGGTTGTAGCACCATATATCTCCTCATGCCAAGAACATCCTCTACACATTTCATGCCCATACGAGTTCTCTAGCTCAAGTTATGGAGCTTCAAAGTTAGACTTGTAGAGTAGAATATTCATGCAAGCATCAAGTTTAAGCTTCATAAATTAGCCATTTATATTTAAAAGGTTTAAATTTGATCAAGATCTAATGGTATGTGTGAGCTTACATACTGACACATAGATATAATAGTTTATGCTTGGGCCAAACAAGTCAAAAGGTCCCTAGGTTAAAGTCCTTAAAAAATGTATGCATTGGATAAGATCTAAGGGTTTAGGTTCATCAAATAGAGATCCAATGATGTGAGCTCAACTAAAAATAAGGTGGATCTAATCTAGATAAATGATCAACATTCAATCATACCAATGATCCAATGGTACATAAAAACTAATAGGAAAGTGGGTTGAATGAGATTTATGGTTAACATTCACCCATACATCTTGATCCAACAATGTGAGCTCAAGTTAACATGTCAAAGGATCTTTGTTCAAAAAAATTGAAGGCCAAAATTCCTTAATACATCTTGATCCTATGATGTGTAGGAGGTCAAAAATTTAGGATCTAACAGTAGGGTCTATGAGACCAATAGGAACAAAGATAGTTTGAAATAATTTGATTGGTCTGAGTCAGTTTTAGATGAACAAAGTCAAACCAAGGAACCATTTTTGACCAGAACAAACAAGTATTTTAAGAATAGTTTAGAATGGAATGATAAATGTGATAAGGGAATGCCACATAGGAAGACATGAAATACCAAGGATTTTTCAATGAAGCAAGCTCTTCGGACTCATACACCACCATGAAATCATAGTCGAGGTCCAAGATAAATAGTGACTAATAGATATAAAGAATCAACATCCAGAAGACTAATGAACAATTTTAGATGGTAAATATAAGTGTCTAGAAGATGGTTAGTAGCTGAAAAAATGTATATAACTATCATAACATAATTTTTGACTCTCCTAGTTTAGTTTTAAGTGCCCAAGAGATGATCCATGATGAAAACTATTTCATGAAGGCTAGATGATCTCTACACCATTTTGGAGAGTTTATCTTGATTTATATGGAAATTTGTCTTAAGAGTAATTCAAGGTATATTTCACACTTATTTTCCCCTATAATGTAATTAGTTCTCATGCCTATACACATATTCCAATAATTATTGAACTTCTTTCTTCTCTACTCTCTCTGAAGTTCTATAAGTAGCTTCCATTTTGACCTTTGTAATCTAATTCCACTCCATGTATGGAGAAGCCCCACTATAATGATGTCATATTTTGCCTTTGACCTTTAATAAAAATATGGTTTTGATTCCTTGAATAATGCTATAAATTTTCAAGTGATGTATGGTGATGTAAAGTAATAATTCTCTATCCTTTCTTCCCTTATCCTTTCATATTTGTGCAAGAGTTCTTATTCTAACAGGTCATATGAAGTGTTACCAAGTGTATGAGCCTATATTTTAAGTGTAAAATGATCCTTTGTGTCTTCAACTAGCCTATGTTTCACTTACCTTGGACAGACTTCATGCATCTCACCTCCATATTTAAAGACTCATGTTAGAATCTATAGGATTTGGAAGTTAGGTTGTATGCCTTATTTCTTAGTACAATAAAATATGATGGTCATATGGAAAACATGTTGTTGTATCACCCCCTTAGATTAGGTTCACTTCATGCAACTTCTAACTCTTTTTCCCATAAGCAACTAGTAAATTAGGTGTAAGCATTTCAAGATACATTCAGGGAGTTATCCCTTAAATCAAGAGGCTAACTTCCACTATAGGTACACCCACATACCTAGAAGTATTCCCATGTTGCCCAAATCTAGAAGAGCTTGAACACCTTATTTTAGGGTGCAACATTTGGTGACAACAATAATCACACCAATGATTCTCCAATTACATATATAAATTGTAGATTAATATTATGAGATGCATTAGTCCATGCATTAGTCAAGAAAACATCATTAAAGAAGAATCATATAGAGCTAAAAAATCAAACTTACTCCCTCATGGGGTGTTTCTAATGAATTCTAAGAGTTACTCAAGAAATGAATACTACCAAAACATCCAAATAATATCCCTCCTTCCAACAGTGGTCAAAAAGTGTCTTTTCCTTGAATTTGGTGTTCTAAGTCTACATCAATGAAGAGTAACATGTTCCTCCATAATTTCCTAGTGCACCAATGGCTTAGGCTCACAAAATTGATCAATTTATGAAAGTAAGTGAATCTTTTTTAAAAATAATTTTATGTAATAACATTACACAATTCAAACCTAAAAATGGTGGTTTTGACTCACTTATTTATAGCTTTATGAAAAAAATTAGGATCAACCATGACCATTCATCTTGAGATCAAGATATGTGGACATAAACTATTTTAATTTTGGAGGGACAAGCCATAAATATTCCCATTAATAGCTATAAGAATGCAACATTGATGAGACATGAGAGAGCTTAATACTGATATTTTTTCTATTAATGGATTATGGATGCCACCCTATAGATGATGTCATAAGATGATGCAGATTTGAACAATGAATTTCTAATAAATAGATTTTTAATAACTTTCACGGAACTTCCCCTTTGGCTCTTGATTTGGTTTAATTTTTTTAAGTGACTTTGATTAATTTTATTCAATTCTTTGGAAATCTATTGGAATCTTAATCAACTTGGTTAGAAATGTCATTTTACTAAGTCATAATTTGACTGGAGTATAATCAGAAGAAGGTCTCAGTTGTGTATGAAACAATACCACAATCAAGGTATTATGGATGCAAAATAACACATGCATGTAATGTGTGCTACCTAAAAAGAAGAATCAAATGGTGTAGGGTATCATTTTATGTGTTCTAAATTTGACTTCAAGTGATTTAATAAAAGATAATAATCACATAAAATGCATTGCCCTTGTAACATCCCCATAGGGATTTACTAGAATAATGCAGTAAAAATAATTTTTAGAAAAAAATACACAACACTTATTCTTTCATTAGATTACACCAAGAGAATCTAATTAGTGAACTTAATATACTAGGTATATTAATCATAATTAAACATGTATTAATAATAGTTACTCATCTCTAGCATCATATGTTACATAACATAACTGCATAATCAAAGTAATTATATTAAAATCTAGCCATAGATGATACAATAATATAACCATTGTCGTCAATGTAAAATAATAAATAAAATTACATTTCCACTAGGTGTTTTGCCTATAAATACAATAATAGATACAATGCTCCACATATCTTGAGTCACTCTAATTCATGTATCCCTGATAATCTCAAGTGTAGTCTCCAAGTAAGTACTCAAGTGGGGAGGGAGAGCATCATCTGAGTGTTCTTCTACACCAACCATGGACCATCAATCCCCCACACAATCCTCAAATAAGAAATGGCCCTCCCTTTAAGGATGGGTAGATATTGATAGTTCGAGAATCCAAAGAGACATGTTAGTACCAATGTGTTGTAAGATTTTTACTACATGATGTGTACCATAAATAAATATATTATAAACATGATATCGCAAAAACATGTAAATCATACATATGCAATGAAAATGTCTATATAAAATGTGTTTTGGAAATTTTTTTCAAATAACTATTGATCTCTATGATCAATAAAATTCATATGCACCACTTGATCAAATTACTTTTATTTGGCATTGGTGGTGCTAAGTAAGCTAGTGAAGCCCATCTCACTACTTAGTTAGTACCATCAATGTGAGATTTGGTTAACATTTTTATAACCAATAGGTTCATGTGATTATTTATACTATAAATTGCAAACACATTCTAATCACTAAAATAATTACTATACATACATGTAGTTGGTCAAGCATATGAATGAACCTCAATCTTAATATTCATCACATAAATAATAATCATGACAACCAAGTTTATTTACCAACCTAGGTAGAATACAAATTATTTAAAAGAATTTTCTTTCTATAAGTAAATGAAATTTAATAAAATCAATCACCTCAAAACATATGGCACATACTAATTTATTATAGCAACAAAAATAATAAATTTACTTACAAATTCCAAGTATAAAGTGCACCCTAACCTTTATGTTTTTGACTTCATTATTTAATATGTGATATAATAATATGTATTCATTCAATTTATTCATACTTTTTATATATGTGTATGTGATACATGTTCACATATAAATATACAACATATATTTTTATAAAAAAATTATAACTTATATATACCCCATTATATATATATATGGCATTTCCATATATCTCTAGGTATTTTATACATTAGCCTTTTTATGAACAAACATTTAAATATAAAAGAGTCTCTTTAATTCCTTTATCCCCTAATTTAAGATTTGTAATAAACTCTATTTTGGATGTGGTACATTTTTTACCCCAAAATTGTGCCAAATTATTTACTCTGTTGATCCAAATTCCTATATCATACAACTCTATTTCATACTCCCAGGTATAAAATTTTCATGAAGTACTATAAGTATACACTCACATTATCTTCTATCATATAACTAAGGACATAATCACAAAAATAAATAATGTCTTTATTTGTTAAAAACCAACTATATATATTTAATCCATCTAGTTCAATTAAAAGTATATAGTCAACTATTTAGATGAAAATATCATATTCAAATGTCATCCTAACCTTTAATTTATTCATGTTTAAAACACAGTCCTTGTATATGTTTAAATATACACACAATATTCATAACTTGGAATGTTTTTAAAGACAACACACACACACACACACACACACACACACACACACACACACACACACACACACACACACACACACACACACATGTCTTCATTTTTTATTGTCAACATAAAATGTTAATCAACATAAGTATAAATATGTGTTCATTCTATCACATAAACACAGTCTAACTGTATGTTAAATTTCAATATTAATAATAAACTTACAACCATTTGTCTTCAACATATCTATACATGTTCCATGTTTTGAAATACACACACACACATATTCCCTATTCACATATGTCATATATGAATATATATGTAATATGCATCCGTGTTCCAAACCCTATGTTTATGAAAATATAACCATTCTACTCATAATTTGTTTATCAAATTTACACATTTTAAAATCATGTCTACAGTCCACAATAGTAACTTTATTGTGTATTTATAAAATTGAAATGAATAATATAAATAATGATATATTTAAACCATTTTAAAAACCTTATAACACAAACCCAGTTAGTATATATACATTCAGGTCTGTATATTTACCTATACACAAATATATATCCATATATTTTTATATATAAATTTAACCCATGTATATATATATTAAAATATTTAATACTCATTTATGTGTATATATATTATAATAAATTCTCCCAAGTTTTTTATTTTAACTAGGGATTTGTATTCCCATGAATTTAAACTCATCATTCCCTAACAATTCAACACCCAAAACTAACCAGTTTGTAATCTTAGGGTTTAGGAAGGAATTTTGGATTAGTTATGTAGATGGCCAAGCCATCCACAGGGCTAAGCCTATCTTTAATTTCTAATTTAAATTCATTTCTAAACCCTACTAATTTAAACCATACACATTAATTTTGAAAGAAATCAAAAGTAATTACTTCACCAACCTCGTAAGTAGCTACCCAAAACTGAGACAAGATCAACTTGAATGATTTTCTCCTTACTCTATATTTTTATTCTCTTTCTCAACATTACCTCTTCTCCTATTATCTCACCTTTATTCTATTACACTTGCCCACAAATCTTTACTTGAAATTTTATCAACTTGTAGTTTCCATACTATAACTATGTTTTTCCCAGTTAAATAGTGACTATTAACCAGTTAACTACCATTAACCTTGATTATGTGTTCCCTAATTCAAAAATTCCTTAATATGTATTTAATAAAATATTTATTTTGAAATTATTCATGCCTACCTACATTTAAAGACCGAGTATACCACTCAAATTCCGCTTTTTTAATCATTTACAAAATGATAACTATACTTCCAATTTTTAACTTAGTCCATGTAAAACAACAAGATTAGGCTTAGTTCTTAAGTTAGCATTCTATGATAATTTAACCTTCTTAAATATCAAATAAAGGTAATTATATTCTTTTATAACATCAATTATATTTTATATATCAAAATGATAGACCAATCAACTATAGATTCTAATTATAATAAGATAATTGTTTAAGTCAATTATTAGTGTATATAGACTATATATGTCTTTTCTTATTTTAATAGATTGACTTATATTAATATTATCTAATATCAATAATAGTAAATCATAACATTCTATAATGTTTTAAGGACATTTTACTAGTATATATATAATAGTAATTATATATCTTATATTAGATTTACATTTCATAATTATAAACAACCACAAGTAAACTAACCTTACATAATCATACTACAACATCAAATATTAAGTCTATGTATGACAATCACATACAATATTTATTCCATAATTATGTACTAACATTTGAAACATGCAAACTCTAATATCTAACTACAAGTAGCTTTCAAAATGTACTATTTTTAAAAATCAAACACATAATCCATATAACATATTAAATCTAATGTGGTGTGTGTATCCATCTTAAAAGTTCCTCAATCATCCTTCACCATATCCATCTACGTCACCCTCTCTAATTATGCTCTCCCTCTATCATGATCTAAGGGATGAAGTCTCCTGCATCCAACTCATGACAAGGAAGTAGTTAGTCAAGTATATCGTGTTACATATAAAACAATTTTGTAACAACAAATGTAAGATAATCATTATGTATATAGTTCATAATTAGTCATCTCATAATAATAAACACATGAAATATAGGTAACATACATTTGTCCCATAACATCATATGACTTATAATTTAGTTAAAAAGTAACAAATCAATTTAACAACCATATTAATCCATGGATAATTAGGTAAATATGTTTAGTAAGAGAATCGATATGTTACATCTTTCCCCATAAAATTGTTCATTGTCTTGATGAGATTTATTCAAAAAATAGTTATAAATAATAAACAAAGTTTAGTAGAAAAATAATATAGTATCTAGCATCAAATCAATCAAAAAAATGTGAAAATAGTCTATAAAACTCATTATAGCCCTCCCAAGTAGTACTATCCTCAAAGTATTTATCCCATAATACCTTACCTTATGACACAAATCTATTACACAAAGTTTGTGAGTGTCAATTACTCTAACTGATTCAACCATGACCAACCCAAGATCTAGAACACGTAAAAGTATTCTAATACAACACATGCAATGGATTAACTATATATTTCTTAAGATGAGATACATGGAATTTGTTATGCAATATAGATATGGATAGTGTCAATGCAAGATGATACTATATAGGATTGACCACTTATAAAACCTTAAAATGTCCCACATATATTAGTGAATGTTTTGACAACTTTTCAAATTTAATCAAGCTCTTTTACGTCTTAACTTGCAATAATACTTTATCACCTACTACAAATTGCCTAGTTATTCTCTTTAGATTAGCATAGATCTTATGCCCATCATTATCTTTAGCCTATCTCTATTTAATTTTTTTTACCCACTCTTTCATTTTTGAAAGCATCTCAGGTCTAAAGACTACCCAATTTTTTAACCTATCCCAACTAATTGGTGTCTTGCACCTTTTTCCATAAAGTGCTTCAAATGATGACATCTTCAAAGTAGATTGGTATGATATATTATATGCAAACTCAACAAAATAAATGTATTCTTCCCATTTGTATTATTGATCCATGCAATACATATGAATAATATCCTCTAATACCTTATTAACTCACTCAGTTTAACCATTAGTTTATGGGTGATATGTAATGATGGAATTTAGTGGCATACACAAAGTTAAATAAAATATATAATTCATTCTTGGATCACAATCTGATATGATATTCTCTATAAAACCATGCAATCACTACACTTCCTTTACAAATATTTTCATAAGATTGGTGCATCGTCTATCAAATTACCTGGTATAAATTGTGCTACCTTGGTTAGTTTATAAACTACATCCAAGATCATGTCATGCTTATTTCATGATAATGGTAATCCTTGGATAAAATCCATACTAATCACCTTCCACTTCCACTCTAGTATGTCATGTGGATATAATAATCTAGCCAGATGCACATGTTTATCTTTCACTTGTTGACATTATAGATAATGTGACACAAAGTTCGTTACATCTTTCTTGATTATTTTCTAAAACTAAAGTGGTCTAATCTCTACCATAATCTTGGTTACTCCTATATGTTATAAATATGGGGCATTGTGTAGTTACTTTATCAATATACTTATCATATTCTCTTGATCTGGCACATGCATCCTTCCATTGTATCATAGAAGACCATCACTCTCTAGGATGTATCATTTATACCTAGGATTATGAGAATTCTCAGATAAAGCTTTCATTACTTGATCATATAATTCATCTCTTGGTGATAACTTGATCACATAAGCCCTAAAAGTACTGTTGATAGTAGCCATAATTATTGTGTACCTTTTATGACTTAAGACATCAGCTACTTTGTTCTCTTTATCTTTAATGTAATTTATATCAAAGTCATAATCAAATAAAAACTCTATCCAATGCCTCTAACTAGAATTCAAATTTGGTTGGGTGAAGATGTATTTGAGTCTCAATTTATCAGTCTTGAGCTCAAATATTTTTCCCGACAAATAATATCTCCAAACTTGCAAAACATGAACAATTACTACAAGTTCAATATAATGAGAAGAATAATTCACCTCATAAGGATTCAACATACTTGACTCATAAGCTACTACTACACCATCCTTCATAAATAATCCTCCTATTCCATCTCTAGATGCATTTATGATCATTGAAAATTGACCATTGGGATCATGAACTCTTAACACTAGTGTTAAAATTGTTGTCCTAACAATGAGTGATATTTTTGGGGGACACTAATCAGTGACATTTTTTTATTACAGATCAAGACTTTTTGGGGTTCAGTGTTAAAATTGTTGTCCTAAAAACTGTTGGGTGAATATTTTGTCAATCAGCTAATTGATGAGCAAACTAGGTCTCTTCAACCACAGCATAGGGAAATTAGTCATCCATGAGCTATATACTAATGCCTTTCAATTTGGGTAGAGTTTCGTTATTTGAATAAGAAAACAAGTGACTTTTTAGAATTTATGTTGGAATATCTTGGTTGTTGGGGAAATTGTTCTTATGTTTATTTCCTTAATACATTTTCTATCCATTTGATTAAATAAGTAGAATTAGTGAAAGTGATCAGAAAGGTGTCTTGAAGCTGATTGTGGAGAGACTTTGTGTTGTCACAATTGTCTTTAGTTTGTCTATTTTTTTATTCGTGTGTAAAGGATCTTGGGATGACTTTGTGCCCTCATCATCCTTCATATTATGTTTCTATGTAAAATACCTTGGGATGAATTTTTGCCCTCATTATCTTTCATATTTCACTCTTTGGTAGTTGAGGTGAAGACTTTGTGCCTCATTTCATCCTGCTGTGTTACTGCACCCAGTTACAGTTACTTATCATCACCCAAAAGATTCCTTTTATCTGTTGAACAACACTTGTAAAAGAAGAGGATTGTCTTCTATCATTTCATCAGGATTTCTCCTTTGATTTGTGAACATCATCTCTAAAAAAAGAGAGATGGATGGTTTATCCTAGCCTTAAGAGTTATTTTTTGTTTATATATATAGTATATAGCTCCTTCATACTTATAGGGAACCTCCCTTTGATGAGAGGAGAGATTTGTCCCCTTTTGATGTAGTAAACCTGCACATTGGGCCAACCAATTCCCTATAGTATGGTTGAAGAGACCTATTTTTCTCATCGGTTAGCTGATTAACAAAATATTTATCAAACAATTTTTGGTGACTTCGCTGGGAAAGAACATATAATCTGAAGCCTCAAGTTTTAGATTGAAGCAGTCCCTACCCTTATTCATTATAGACTCTGGCAACTCCATTATGTGTCTTACTCATTATCATTATAACCTTACCATCTCCCTCCACCTCCATGCCAACTGAGATAGAATGCGCAGTTTAAAGCCTCAAGCTTCAAGCTAAAGCAGGGCCAATTCTTTCCCATTTTTGTTTTACAATCTAGCAAATCCACAGTATATGTGAAGCCAAAGGGATAAAGGTATTGTTGACCCTATAATTGAGTTGGTATGGCAAAGTAATTTTGATCTATTTCCTTCACCATCTCATCTCCAACAAACTAAGAGCTTTCCTCCTACTAAAGTCAAGTCTCCATTACTAAGCAAAGCCTCCATTTATGTTATTAATAAAGCTTTGTCAATACTTACCCCTCTGAGATTTGTTATTCCACATTTTCATAGTTATATAATGGCAGTTCAAGGTCCTTAGGGTAACTCTTTTGGCCCACTCAATTTAACTCCACCTCTACATGAGCTACCACGCAGTTTAAGGAAAAATTTCCCCAAGTTCTATGTTGATGGGAAAGTTCATCTTAATGAAAATATTGCAGCCTTCAACATAGCCTGTGGCATAATAGGTGTGGAGTATGAGGATGTATTAGTCAGGCTATTCATGAAAACTTTACAAGGTGCTACTATAGATTGGTTCTATCATCTGCAGGCCCAAACTGTGACTGACTAAAACACCCTCAAAGCCAAGTTTGAAGCCAGATTCAAACCTAAAAAAGATGCACATGCCCTGTTGGCTCAACTCACATAAATGAAAAAGGAGCCTCATGAACCTATGAGAGATTTCATTTCCAAGTTTGACAAGCTAAGGAATAGGATTCCTATAATTTCTCAGCCTACACCTAAAAATCTCAAATATTTCTTCATCAACTCTCAGCTGCCTAAAGTGAGTTTTCTACTAAGACGTGCTGGCCAAATAGAGCTTACTGTAGCTCAAGATTTGGCCACTAAAATGGAAGATGATCTTATCTTGGCAGGAAAGATAAGGAGAGATCCTAATAGAGGTAAATCTTCTTAATATTTTGAATATCCATCTATAGGTACCACTGATCCAATGATGTAGAAGCTGGAAAATGAGTTGTTGGCTCTTAGAAAATAAATGGTGCAAGGGATATCTTCAACTCCTTCATACAGAGATATGCTAAGAAGGACATTCTCCAATTAGTCATACCAAGGCAATACTACTAAAAATTAAGGACAACCAAATCGTCTTCCTCCCCCACAAGGAAACTTTCCATTAAAGCACCCCCAACCAATTTAGTAGTTGGATATCTTGAAATAGAATCTAATTTCTCTTTCCAGCCTCAATTAAACCAAGAAAATGATGTTAATCTCCTTGCAAAAAATTAAGAAGAATTAGCTAGTGACTCCAACACTGGTTTCCTAAATTACCAAGATGAACCCAAAGGTAAAAGAGAAGTAGTTGATGGATCATATGTTGTATTCACTTGGTCCCAAAACTAGTCAGCCCAGCAAGATGATAAAGGAAAAATAGGGAAATTTTTTAGCCTGTAATCTCAATTTATAAATGAGGAACTTCTCTGCCTGTCCAACCAAAGGACCCAGTGAGTAATAAAAAGGTAAGTACATCAAGCATTCCTTCATCTTCAACTTCAATTCCACATACCAGTTCCCCCCCTTCTAAATACTAGAAAGATGAACTGCCTTCCCCTCTTCTTAGTCCATTTCAGTCATTCAACATAATTGATCATGTCAAGAAGACCAAAATTCAAATGTTTGAATTTGAATTCATACAAGCCAATCTTGAAAGTTGGATAGGTTGGTGGAGTGTGTGAAAAATAAAGTTGTCCCTACAAGACAAGAGATTAGGAAGGTAACTCATGATTCCCCAAGGAACATGCCCATTCCAAACAATCTTGTCATTACTCCTCCAGCTACCCCTAGGAAAATAGAGCCTTTTTATGTTTCCCTTTTGATAAATGGTCACAAACTGAGCAATTGCATCATTGATTCTGGAGCTTCAGACAATGTCATACCTGCTAAGGTGGTAGAATCTCTTGGACTCACATTGACCAAAACCTTTGGGAGATGTTTTTCCATGGAGAACAAACAAGTACCTCTATTGGGACAAATCAAAGATGCCCAACTTCCATTTGTAACATTCCCAGACAAAAGAATTAAGATGACAGTCCTAGTGGCCAATGTTCCAGCCTCATATGGCATTCTTCTAGGGAAAAATTTCTACAAGAATGTTTATGGAGAATTGAGCATGGACCTATCTGAAGCAAGGATCCCTGTTAAAGGAATTATTCATAGGCTACTCCCTAAAAAGGAAGCAAAATATGTAGTCACTCAAACATTAGCACCTGAAGCTCAAATTCTATTTGAATCTTCGGGCATGGGTAATTACTTTTTATCCACAGAAGAAGTTCATGAGGTGCTTGATGAAGTCCCTAAATGTAATCTAGGGTTTGACTCAGAATATACATCAAAAGAATTGGTAGGTTGTATCACAGATGGAGAAGGATCTTCCCTCTCTAATAAAGAAAAATCAGTGTCTGATGAGGTATGGATTCTAGAATTTGATGGTAGTTGCTCTTCTATCGGCTCAGGAGCTGGGGTTGTGTTGATATCTCCTCAAGGAGATATTTTACCTTACTCATATAAGTTATAGTTAAACAATACCAAAAACACAACTGAGTATGAATCTCTATTTATTGGATTGAAGGTTGCTAGAGATAAAGGCATCAAACTCTTTCATGCCAAAAGAGATGCTAAACTAGTGGTTTGTCAGGTAAAGAACTTGTATCAAACCAAAAATGAGAGATTACACCATTATCACAACCTAATCTGAGATCAAATTGAAAGCTTTGATGATTTCAACATCTCTACCATATCCAGAGAAGTCAATGACCAAGCTGATGCACTTGCTATTTTAGCAACCCTTTTAGTTCCTCACTCAGACTTCAAAAAAGATAAGTACACCATTGAACTAGTTTTCTGACCAAGTGTGCCTGATAATGCTGATCATTGGCAAGTATTCAATAGTGATCACCAAATCATTACCTTCTTGGAACAAAAGGATAGCTTTGAATGACTACACTTTGAAGGTAGTGAACCTCACAAGCCTAATTTAGCCCCTAAATCAAGTTCAAATGCAGGTGAAGAGTTCCTACAACTTAAAGGGAGTAAAATTCTAAAAGGCTTGGTTTCTCTTGAGAAATTTTTTAACAAGCATGACAGGTTCATCAAATAGTAGCAAATAGATTCAAGTTCCTCCCAGGGGTTTAATCAAATAAATTTGAGTACCAAAGAAAATACCAAGATGGTGAATATTGAGAAGTGTTGTACTCAGGAAGAGAAGCTCAAGATCATCACTATGCTCCAACAATATATGGATGTTCTAGCATATTCCTATGATGATCTAAAGTCACTCAGGCCTGATGAAATCTACCATGAAATTCCTCTCAACGCTGACTCAGTGCCTTACAAGCAAAAATTTAGATAGTACAATCCAAAGATATCATTTACTATTCTGTCTAAAATACAAAAAAAATTAAATGCTAGAATCATTTTCTCAGTCCATCATTCCACATGGATTGCAAACATAGTCCTTATGAGGAAAAAGAATGGTGAGATTCACATTTGTGTGGATTTCAGGCTTCTGAATCAGTCATCTTTAAAGGATAACTATCCTTTGCCAATCATGGATCAAGTGCTCCAGTTAGTGACTAGTTCAGAGATGTTATCAATGCTAGATGGCTTCTTAGGATATAATTAGGTTGAAGTTGGTGAAGTAGACCAACACAAGACTGCCTTCACCACACCTTGGGGTACGTTTGCATATAGAAGGATGTTTTTTGGCTTGATAAATGCTGACGCCACCTTTTAAAGAGCAATGGACCTTGCTTTCAAGGATGAGATGGGTAAGTTCATTATGATATACCTTGATGACTTGACTATCTTTTCCAAGCATCGCTCTAATCATATACGCCACTTGCAACAAGTGCTGGCATGCTACCGCTAGAATGGCATTTCCTTGAACCCAAAGAAGTCTATTTTTGGAATAACAAAGGAGAAACTTTTTAGACACATTGTGTC
This sequence comes from Torreya grandis, assembly GCA_037957365.1. Taxonomy (NCBI): domain Eukaryota; kingdom Viridiplantae; phylum Streptophyta; class Pinopsida; order Cupressales; family Taxaceae; genus Torreya; species Torreya grandis. Next base: position 698,710 of record JARHVA010003190.1, on the reverse strand, counting down.
CAAAGAAGGCATAAATATTGACTCAAACAGAGTCAAGTCTATCCAAGATCTTACCTTGCCTACAAGTAATATTGTTGTTCACTCTTTCTTCAGAAATGTGAATTTCTTACGAAGGTTCATCCCTAAGTTTGTTGAGAAGACTTGACACATTGTGAACATGATGAAGGGAAAGGCCACCTTCAGTTGGACTGAAGAAGGCAAGTCAGCATTTGAGGATATCAAGACTGCCATTGCCCATGCCCCAATTTTGGTTTGTCCAAACTACAATAAAGAATTCATTATATATAGTTATGCTTTTAAACACATGCTTTCAGCAATTTTGGTTCAATAGAATAAAGAAAGTATGGAATCTCCTATTTCATTCATGAGCTATCCTCTCAAAGCTCATGAGCTGAAGTACTCGAATATGGAGAAGCATGCTTATGTAGTGATGAAAGTAGTCAAACATTTTCGCTTCTATATCTTGAATTCTCACACTACTGCCTTGGTTCTTGATACTACGATCAAATCCATACTAAATTAGTAGGAATTTGGGATGAAAAGAGGTAATTGGATTGGAAAGATCTGGGAGTCTGATCTAGTCATCAAACTAATAAAGTTGGTATGGGGAAAAGGCCTATGTCAATTAATTACTGATAACAAACTAAAAGAAACAAAACATGAAGAAGTAGAGGTGGAAGACACCGATAATCCTCTTTGTCTCCACCATGAATGAGTGGTATTCAGATATTGCTCATTTCTTTACTTATGGTGAGTGTCTTGCTCACCTATCTTACAAAGAAAGGAGAACTATCAAGTTGAAAGCTGACAATTTTGTCCTTTGGGACAATGGCTTGTACAAGAGGAGCCTTGATGGAGTGTTCATTCACTGTGTAGACAAGGAAAAACAAAGCTAACTTTTGAAATCATTCCACAATCTAGCATGTAGAGGATATTTTTCTACTCTTGTAACTATGCACAATATTCTACAAGCTAGGTATTATTGGCCTACTCTTTTTCAAGATGCCTACAAGTGGAAAAGAAAATGTGAACTATGCTAGCAGTTTGTTGGGAGACCCAAATTAGCTGCCCTACCTCTCAAACCAGTGGTCATATAAGAACCATTTCAGCAATGGGGAATTGATTTTATTGGATTTTTAAACCCATCTTCAAGTGCTAGACATGATTATGTCTTTACAGCAACTAACTACTTCACCAAATGGGTAGAAACTATCCTAACCAAGCACGCCACTTTAGAAGTAGTGTGCAATTTTTTCAAGGAGAATATCATTTCCAAGTTTGGGGTCCTGACCAAGATTGTCACAAATAATGTAGCTTGTTTAACTTTCTAGGAGATTACTCAGTTCTATTTTTACTATGGAATCACCCTCTCTCACTCTTCTGATTACTTTCCACAAGGGAATGGACAAGCTAAATCAAGTAACAAGAACCTGATGACTATCATCAAGAAGCTGGTGGATGACAACCAAAAGACATGGCATAAAACATTGGTTGATGCTTTGTGGGTAGATAGAATTACACCAAAAAGGGCAATTGGTATGTCTCCTTCCCAACTTCTTTATGGTTTTAATGCTGAGATACCAATCACCCTAAAATTACTAGCATTAAAATTGGCTAAGATAATTGAAGATCAGACATATGAAAACTCCATTGATAAGAGGATCATGTACCTGACTGATCTGGATGAGCAGATAACTATGGTGATAAACTGAATTGCTGCCCATCAAATTTTGGTGAAGAAGCTCTTTGACTAGAAGGCAAAAAATCATGATTTCTAGGTTGGAGATCAAGTCTTGTTGTGGGACAAGAGAAGAAAACCAAAGGGAATGCATGGGAAGTTTGATTCTCTTTGGAGAAGGACATTTATTATCCATCAACTCAATGGTGAGAATAGCTTCCTATTGAAATATTAAGATGGCACGCTCTTCTCTCTACCTTACAATGGGCAACATCTGAAACACTTCAATCCGTGAAGTATCAAATAAGATTAGCTTGTACATATATATATTTGTATAGTCTTTAGTTCTATTTTTGTGCTTTCATTTTTTTTATCACCTTTCTTTTTTGGGTAGCACGACTCCATAGCCTAATGGCATACTTCAAGGCACTAGAGATTCTGGTTTCTACTCCCCTCAGTTATTCCAACTGAAAGAAGTTCCCCAACTGAAGCTAGCTATTGTCCCCCAAAAATATCACTCATTTTTAGGACAACATTTGAACTATTTTGGTCTAACAGACCAAAATCCTATCTCCCCTTCTCAAAAATTGTTCTAGGCATTCAAATTATTCATTATTCAAGGTTTTTTAGATTTCTACAGACTCTGCAAGCTTGAATCTATAGACTCATTTCTACTGATTCATTTCTAAAAAAATGTGCCAGTTAGTTTCTATAGACTCTGCAAGAGAGAAACAAGTTCAACACTAGTCATTTTTTCTATCATAAAAAAACTGTGGAAGCTGCCAAGTGTCATCTACTGAGACACATTATGATTTTCTTCCCAAAGTAGCAAAATTTGCCACATGTCCCTTATAAGATAAACGGAGCACACCAAGTGTCAATAGCCGCATGAATCCAAGTGAGTCCCAAGTGTTTCTATAGTGTTTCTAAAGTTCAGCAGAAGTTACCATGTGTCATCCTCCATGAGATTCTCAAAAGGCATCTAAAGCCTCTATAAGTTAAGTAGATGTTGCCACATGTCCTCACCTATTTCACAGTGGATGCTGCCACATGTCACCTATTGAGATAAATGGAAAATTGACTAAGGCAAAGCCAAAGGACAAACAACCCTTGCAGAGGGCAGGGGAGGAGCAGATGGACCATTGCAAAAAACTTGAAGGATAATTCTATGCTTAAACAAGTCCTTGTGGAAAAATGGTTAAGGTAAGAATCCTTCAGACTTTTTGTTTGAAGGAATTCACTCGGGAAGAAAGCCTGACAAAAAACCCAATGAAAAGTAGAGGCAAAGTGAAGGAAGATTTCCTTCAGAAAAATTATCTAAAAGAATTCCTTCAAACTTTTTGTCTAAAGAAAAAGTTTGCCAAAACAAAAAATCCATTGAGAAAATAAAAGCTCGAAAGCCACCACGTGTCCCTTATAAAGTTGCAGTGGAACATGCCACATGTCCCTTATAAAGTGCAGTAGAAGCCGCCACGTATCATCTACCGAGACACAGTTTCTATTAACTTTAAAAGTAGTGAAACCTACCACGTGTCATCTATAAAACACAGGTGAAGTCACATGTCAAAATCCACAACTTCTTCCTTTTATTGAGTAAGGATTGTGCTAGGTCTTGGGTAAGTAGCTAAACTCAAATGGAACATGACAAGTGTCTGCATCTGTGTAGATCCAAAAGAGTCTCGAATGTTTCTACAATGCTTTTATAAGCTCAGCAGATGCTACCACGTGTTCACCTGTTTCATAGTAGAAGATGCCATGTGTCACTTGCTGACATCAGTGGAAAGCAGCCTCAAGCAAAGAAAGAGGTAGTGACAGATGATTCCAAAGGAAGGTTCATTGGTTTAATGCGGTTGGTTCAACACAGTTGGTTTAAGTGATCAAGTGAATGAATAGAATGCAAGAAAGTGCTTGAACCATTAACCATTGAATCATTTAACCTTGAACCAAAATGGTTCAAAGGTTCAATTAGTCGGTTCAAGAGGTCAGTTCAAAGGATTACCCCAAAGCCCATAGGCTGAAGCACCCTTGTGGAGGGCAGGTGATGAGAAAAATAGACCTTTTTCAAAGCCTGAAAGATGAACCAATGAAGTCATTTAACCTTGAACCAAAATGGTTTAACAGTTTAAAGGTTCAAAGGTTCACAAATTTAATGGTTCAAAGGAAGCTCTAGACAAAAAGCAATAAAGCAATTAAACCGTTGAATCGTTGAACCTTGAACCAAAATGGTTCAAAGGTTCAAAGGTTCAATGTGGACGGTTCAAAGGAGTGTCCCAAAGTTGAAAGAACAAGTGCCCTTGTGTAGGGTGGTGAACCAAGGTTATATGCCTTTGCGGAGGGTAGAAAACATTGGTTCAAAGATTAAAGAAAGTGTTAGACAAAAGGATGGTCCAATCAAAGACCAAGAAAGTGATTGAACCAAGAAAGTGACTGAACTAGAAAAGTAATTGAACCATTGACATCTCTATAGATGTCAAATTTAAGATAATGAAATATTCATTGATTTTCAAATACGACACAGATCTTATGAAAAAAAATTTAGTGACAGGCTAAAGAGATATCCTGAGAGCTCAGATCACATAGATAAGGATGAAATACAACAAGGAAAGGAAGAATGATGAAGAAATATCAAAAATAGCCACACATGGGATATGTTTCTAGAAGGTGAAGCAGTCCACTAGTTGGACATTGGAGAACATGAACATTCAATGGCGTGACCTTTTTCTCTGCATTGAGAAAAGCAAATGGATAACTACACCCAATTCCAGCATATCTTCTTAACAGAATTTAAAATGTATTGAATGCAACTTGATGTGTTACTGCTCCCAAGTCTTTCTTGGAGAGCTACATATCAGACTCTCTCTTATTGTTTTAAAAATATATATTGGTCTATAATTAGAAATGAAACTCTACCCAAATTGAAAGACATTATTGAGACTTTGAGCTCAGATTGTTGATCATATTTCATTATTTGAATAAGAAAACAAGTGACTTTTTAGACTTTGTGCTCGAACAACTTGGTTGTCTAGGAAATTGTTCTTATGTCTGTTTCCTTAATACATTTTTTGTCCATTTGATTAAATAAGCAGAATTAGTGAAAGTGATCAGAAAGGTGTCCTGGAGCTAGTTGTGGAGAGACTTTGTGTTGCCACAATTATCTTTAGTTTGTCTATTTTTCTATTCCTATGTAAAGGATCTTGGGACGAATTTGTGCCCTCATTATCCTTTGTATTCTATTTCTATTTAAAAGACCTTGGGATGACTTTGTGCCCTCATTGTCTTTCATATTTCACTCTTTAGTAGTTGAGGTGGAGACTTTGTGCCTCATTTCATCTTGTTGTGTTACTGCACCATGTTATAGTTACTTATCATCACTTGAAAGATTCCTTTTATCTGTTGAAAAAAACTTCTAAAAGAAGATGAGTGTCTTCTATCATTTCATCAAGATTTCTCCTTTGATTTTGAATATCATCTCTGAAAAAAGAGTGATGGATGGTTTATCCTACCCTTGAGTGTTATTATATATATATATATATATAGCTCCTACATATCTACAGGGAACCTCCCCTTGATGAGAGGAGAGATTTGTCCCCTTTTGATGTAGTAAACCTGCACATCTGGAAAACTAATTTCCCTATGATGTGGTTGAAGAGACCTATTTTGCTCATCAGTTAGCTGATCGAAAAAATATTCACCCAAAAAAAATAAGCCTTCTTTTTAATTCCTAAAAATCTACTTCACACTTATATAACCAAATAAAACTTTTATTCTTAGATTGTAGAAAGGTAATTAGATTAGCTATTTTATAAAAAATTGAGATAAATTTCCTATGATACCCTATTAATCCCATGAAAATCCTTACCTCATGGACATTCCTTGGTGCTAGCCCCTCCATAATGGCTCTTATCTTAGTTGGATCAATATAAATGTTGTCCACTAAGATAATATGTCCCAAATATTGCACTTTATTTTGGAAAAATACACACTTGGATAATTTTCCATACAGCCTATGCTTTCACATATGTTGAAAAACCAACTCCAGATGTTGAAGATGGTCTTCTTCATCCTTAGAATATAATTTAAAAATACCAAAACAAAATGATCTAGGTAATTTCTAAACACATTATTCATGAGATTCATGAATGCTACAGGTGCATTCATCAACCCAAATGATAATAGACTCATAATGCCCATAGTGAGTTCTAAATTTCGTATTTGGAATATCTTTATCTTTTGTTCTTAACTAATGATATCCAACTCTAAGAAAAATCTTAGAAAATATCATTGCTCCTTGAATTTGATCAAAAATATCATCTATTTATGGTAGTGGATACCTATTATTGATGGTCACTTTATTCAACATTATATAATCAATGAAAAGTTGAAGAGTGTCATATTTCTTCTTAATGAAGAAAACTGGTGCATCTCATGGTGACACACTTGGTTTAATCAATCTCTTAGATAATAATTCTTGAATTTGTGCCTTCAATTCAACTAACTTAGTGGTTATCATTATATATAAATCCTTACACCAAGGTTTCGATCCATATTTGATATTAATAGAGAATTCAAAATCCCATTTAGGAGGCAATCCTATCAATTCCTCTAGAAACACATCATGAAAATTCATAACAATATCTTCAATTGATGGTACTTGCTAACTAATTTGACAAGTCAAATTAGGTCAACCACCTATATATTAAAACTTGTTATATGGGTATACTAGGGTGTAAAATGTGTCTCATGGTCTTAGAGAGGTCATTTAATGCATCTTTAACCTTGATCATATTGGTCATCAGTACTTAGTGTCATTTTATGTCATCTAAGGGTCAATTTTGAGTCATTAAATGAACTTGTATGGGTTTACATTAGAGGACAAGTGTTCCAAAGGCATATTCAATGTCCCCCATGTCATAATATGTCAGTGTCACTATTGTAAGACTAATGAAATGTAGGTGAAACACCAAAATAAGATCAGTGGGAAAAGTGGTAGTTTCAAGAAGTTGTATGGATTGTGCAGTAGTTATGGCACATGTGGTAGCTTAAATAGTGCCTCTTTAGGTCCTTCAACTCACTTTCATGATTTATAAGCTTTTATAGACCTAAAATTGATCAAATCCACTCTATATTTCATATCCCTCTCCTTTGCAAGGTTAAATGGTTAACTAATTATAGTTTTGTAGGTTAGGAGGATGTAAGTCAAAGCTAGTGTAATTGAAGGTTTATAACACTCTTTATATACTACTAATCCATGGTAATAGTTTTAAGTTTAGTTTACCATGCTCTATGAACCATTTATAAGAGTGTTAGTGACTCTTTTCTACTTGCTCATCTGCATAGCCTTCAAGTTTCTTTTTTATTTGCATTATTTTGTGTAATTCATTTTATTATACATGATCCTGAGGAGCATGAGCATATTTCTCACTAGTTTTTAGTTTATTTTACATGTGTGGAGGTCAAGGAATGAGTATAAATATCTCACATTACTAGTTGAAGACTTCATTACAGTCTATAGACATTATTTCCATCAGTAGTAGAGTTTTATTTTCCTATATTGGTTTTTAAATCAAAAGTGATATCGTTTCCAATTCATCTTAGCATGTTGATCATGTTCATCTTTGAGGTTTTAGTCTCAATACTAGCCATGGTTAATGAAATTAAAAGCCTAATAGTAGAAATAGTTAGTTTTTCTTGTAGCATTCACCTACAATCAAGTGAGATTGAGCATTGACCAATCATGATGATTAAAAAAAGATGTTTCAACATGATAATAATATTTACAAGGTGGAAATAGTAAGTCTGAACCATTCAAATAGTTAAAATTAGTTGTGAAACCAAACTCAATGAACACTACCTTATATCTTTTAGTAGCACTTATAGGCAACTTCATTAGTGGTCTGAGTGCAATCTACAGATGATAGAAGAATGTTGAAGTATAGGTGTTTGAACTTTTTTGAAACATTCATCAAGTTTAAGTTCATTGAGAGATCCATGGTGATAATGATTAAGTGATTATATTGAAGATAGACCTAAAAACATGCTCAGAAGTCAAGGAAGTTACAAAGAGAGACAACTTACCTTAATTTCTCTAAATCAAAGTTTTGACCAAATTTAATATCATCTTATGATGAGAAGTTTGAATCTTGTACAAGTCTAAATGGCCTCATACTTGTAGTCTAGCCTTTATTATATCATATCTTGACATGTGAATGATTATTTGGTCAAGGAAATGAATGGTTGAGTGATTTACAACTCAACCCAATTTTTTACCATAGATTTTAAGTAACTATAGTGTCAAAAAACCAAAAGTAATCTTTGAAGCACAAGAATGACATAATGGAAATGTGTCCTATATACAAAAATACCTTATTTAAATGAAATATGAAACTATAACCTCAATATAAGTTAGATAAGTTGATGTACAATGTCTTGATATGGGTCATCACCTACAGGGGCCCTTTTTCTCCTAATTTTTCACCTACAACCTGACTGTAGACACATAGAATTAATGGTGAATGATAAGAAGTTGAGAACCTTTTAGGCATAGATGCTCACCCAATAAAATTTGATCCAATGATTTTATAAGGATAAATAATAAGTAATATAATAATCAAGTCCTAATGAACACCTAAAAATTCCCTTTAACTCTCCTTGATTGTCACCTACAAGTGACCTAATCAACACAGTCTATAGATTGGCCTAGGCTAGTAAAAAGAGAAGTTTGAAGGCTAGCTAGGGTGTATGATGGATTAAAGATGACTTAGAGCACTCTTATAGTGGTTTTGACCATATCACATGATTTTTAGAGATAAGAGGTAGAGGAAAGAGGGTTTAAACTCTCAACCCATAGTCACAATTTTGAGGTTTCTTAAAACCCTACATAGTCACTTATCCTATAAGTATATCTTAAAGATTTGAGGCAGTGGGGACTTTAAAAAGATTATTATATTTTTAGGTTTGGTGTATAATGTCATCAATACCAATTATATCCCTCCATGACCTCATCTTAGCCAAAATAATAGGGGAGATGCCCTCTATTTTATCTTAGATAGAGGGTACTCCCAGTCATGATAAAACTACAATCTTGGTGTGTAGATGATAGGAAAAAAACATGATGAGTGTTATAAAATTGAGTAAATTTGTGGAATTTTTATTTGAGTATTAATAAAGGTTTAAACTACTCTAAAAGCAACATTAACACTCAAAGGAGGTTTTAGGTCATGAAACACAGTTAGGCCTATTAGGTCTAGAACTAGACCTAAGCCCTACAAGGGTCTAAATCCATTCACATGATCATGAAATAATTAAAACCTAATTTATGACCTTCAAGAGGGATTTTATGATGATTTAGAACCATTAGTTTGTAGGGGATCATAGAGAGTGGTCATATTTGACCCAATTCCATCATAGGAGAACACAAAATTCAAAGGAAGAGCTCGATAGGCCAACTTAAAACACCCATACCTATGCCAACACATTTCATGGTTCCCCAAGGAGATAAAGGTGGTTTATTATGGTCCAATAGTTAGTTTTAGTGGCATTTTTTCAAAGGTTATATCCTAATATTTTATGAATAATCCCTAATAGTCTAAACATGTTAAAACCCTCCTAAACCCTTGTCTAAGACCTGATAGAGGAAATATCACTTGAGATGCATTTATAAGAGGTTAGTTGGCCTTTAAAATACTTTGAACATGTCTTTAACTCTCCCAATCTTCTTTCCATCTAATTGGTCTATACCTTACTTATACAGACAAGGTAAAAATAAGGTTATTTGTAAGAATTTAGGTGTTTTATAGGTATAGAGGAGATTTGAAGAATGAGAATAATTTTTAGAAGTCAATTGGGACTTTTTATAACTCAATATGCCCATTTATTACCATATTTGTGCATAAAAACATCTCTTATACATAGTTTATTTCAGGGAATCTTGGATAGATAGTGAGAAGATGATAAGTCTAATTTTGGATCTTATTATGGTCTAATTCATGGAGTGGAATGAAAAGGTACCTTTAATAGGTGTTATAAAACCTCATCCATAGATTTGGTTGAGAAATAAAAGGCCAGTTGAATGATAAATGTGAAGAATAAGGCCAAGAGGGCTAATGAATGACATTAGATGGTGAGTAAAAGTGTCCAAAATAAGGATATCAGTTAGGGATGCATATTATGACTATCATATAATTTCTATAACCTACCTAAAATAGTGAAAAATTTTCAACTCTCCATAGTCTATTTTCAGGAGATCAAGAGATGACTCATCATTAAGGTAGTTTCAAGAAGGCAATTAAAGGTCTCTACACTAGTTTTGGAGAGTTTATCATGATTCAAAAGGACACTTGTCTAAGAAGACCTTCATGGTATATTTTTCCAATTCATTAGCATAAAATTTAACTTATCCTCATAAATTCAAACCTATTCTTGTGACCCTTGATCTTTAATTCTCTCTCTTTTGACATGATCTATAAAAGCAAGCCATTTTGCTTTTGTAGGAGAATCCACGCCTAATATGGTGAAGCCTTGCTAGTTTGATATTATATTTTACCTTTGAAATAAAGATTTTAAATCTTTAATTTCACAAACTATATTTTCTAAGTGTGTGAATTGGTGTATAGTGAAAGGTCAAGTGATTATAATCTATCCCTATTTTCTCTCAACTCTTGCATGTTTGATGCAAGAAGTTTCCACTCTAATAGGTCACATGAAGTATATTCAAGTGAATTTTTATCTTAAGTGTAAATATTAGCCTTAGTGTCTACAATTTTTCCTCTAGTTCACTCACCTTAATTATTTCAATTCATATCACTTCCATGTTTGAAATATTAATGTTAAAACAATTTAGGATTTTGAGGCTAGTGCTATAAGTCATGTTCATAGAGGACTTGTATGGTAGTCTATTGGATATATTTTTGGTGTATCACATCATTATAGTATGTTCTTTTCATGTCACTTCTATCCCATTTCATCTAAATAAATAAGTAGTGTAGGTGATAATCAAGCAAAGAGAAATCTAGGGAGCTAACCCTTAAACCTAGAGTTTTACCTCTACCATAGGTAACCTGCAGGCTTAGATGTATTCTAATATTGACCAAATCTTAGAGTAGGCTTGAATAACCATCTCTATGGTGAAATATTTGGTGATAATATTTCCTTAGTTTTCTCCATTTCATTTATCTTGATGATAAATTCTTGGCATCCTTTACCTTGGGCCTTCCTGAGTTGCATTGCAAAAATATTGTTAAGCCTTAACCCCCTTTTCCCACTCTAAATTAGTATATGATTTCTAGAATAATTAATATACTCAACTATTTTTAGATAGTGGTCAACCTTGGCATTATGATTCACAATCTAGTTGACTCCTAGGATCACATCATATGACTCCAGTGGTGTTACATAAAGATCCACAATCATTGTGCATTTTGGCAACCTAATTTATACTTCTAATAAACACTTGTCAACTTGGACTTTAGAATCATTCCCATATTGTATCAAAAATGCATTTTTAGATAATTTATTTATAATTATAGGAGCTATAAAACATTTTTTAGCCCCTATATCTATCAAAATTAAAATTAGATGTTGAAACAAAATCCCTGACAATTCTATGGGTGTAACTTGAAATTTGCGTTGTCGATTATCAGTCAACACCTAAATACATTTCTAAAAATTTCCTTTTTGATGGGTATAACCTTTGTTCCTCAACTTATCTTGGGTACATTCATGCATAAAATGGTAACCTCCATATATGAAGCAACCTCTTAGTGGTCCCTTCCTATCAAACTATTGGTTTCCCTTAAAATCACCTTTGGAATAATTACCCAATTTCTTTCTACATGAACCATTATTGAATCTGGTATTTTGATTCTAGAATAGACTCCTAGAATCTCCATTCCTCTGCTTATAGTTCTTCTTTTTGATATTTGGTTTAGAACTTCAAAACTTTTTATTAAATATTCCTTAACCTAAGAAAGAGATTTAAACTTTTGATCCTAATTGACTACTTTCTCAAAGACTTGGTCTATATTAGATGGTCCATGAATGTCCACCTCTCCACTAATCTAAGTTTTTAATACCATGATGAAATTCCTAATCTTAAACCTATCATATTCTTGATACTGAGGTAAATATTTTACAAGTTTGATGAATTGTTCCTAGTTTCATTCTCTAACAAGTCTCTTTGTTTTAGATTTTGAAATTTTATAAACTTTTGGTCAAAATATAACTATGGAAGATACCATGATCTGAATAGTGTTATAAATTGATCCCAAGTAGTTGTGGTCAAATTCAGATTCATTTCTAACTTATTTTTGGCTCACCGCGTAGCTGCTTCTCCAACTAAATGATAAGCTCCCCAAACATCTTTAGTGGCCTTAGAGTAGTTTTGATTCTCTAAACACTCCATTTCATTCAACCATGCTTCAACTACACCTCCCATAATGGTTCCATCAAACTTAGGTGGATTCACCTTTTTCATATCCCTTGTTAATTTTGTGACTACACATGCTCTCACATCTTGAGGTGCTTCCTTATGTCTCTACTCTTGAGGAATTTCCTACTCAACAAGATGCTCTTCAGGCTCATCCTAATGGGATTTTTCCTCATGTCCATGGATTTCCTATTCTAGGGTTATGACTATGTCCCTAGTCTCATTCATGGCTATAATAATCTGATATAACTTTGTTGCTTGTTTAGAGGAAAATTGGTTAGGATCAAACAGAGGGTTATTTTCATTGACATTCAAAGGAACCACACCTAATACTCTTGCTCATACCATTCTTATTTATAATATTAGAAGAATATGAAAAATTTAGCAAGATCATTGAGTTCTAGATTTTGAGACTAATCTCTAATACCATAATGTAACATCCCCATAGGGATTTATTAAAAATATAGAGTAAATAATTTTAGAAATATTTACACAACACTTAATCTTTCATTAGATTACACCAAGAAAATCTAATTAGTGACCTTAACATACTAAATAAGTATATTAATAATAATCAAACATGTATTAATAATATTTATTGGTCACTAGAAACATATGTTACATAACATAATTTTATAAGGAAAGTAAATATATTAAAATCTAGCCATGGTTGGTGCAATAATATAACTACTATTGTCAATGCATAATAATAAATCAAATTATATTTCCAATAAGCATTTCACCTATAAATATAATAATAGATACAATGATCCACAAAGCTCGAATCACTCTAACTCCTATATCCCTAATAATCTTAAGTGTAGTTTCCAAGTAAGTGTTGGCCATTTTTGTCCCACATAAGAAGCCTAGCGAATCCTAATAAAGTATAAGATTCAATCACTTATAAATGGGTCTAGTAATGAAAATGGATTTATCTAAGTAGGTTTTCATATGTTCTAAGCATTCAAGAGTATGGCCCTAGTTGCACAAGCCTTAGAAAGTAATCAAAGCCTTGAAATATCAAGCAAAGGGTGAATTATGCAAGCTTTAAATACCAAGCTATCACTAAGACATTTTTTAGAAACAAATAGACCAACCTATTTGAGAATTTAATAAATACACCTTAGAAAGCATCACCAACCAAGATATTGTAGTGATATAGAGATATTCATTCCTATATCATATCCTAAACATTTCATGTATGTGCAAATTTTTATCTCAAGATCTAAGTGTTTAAAGTTGAACTTGTAGAACAGGATGTTCGTGTAAACATCAAAATCAAGATACAAAAGAAAACCATTTGAGTTCAAAAGGTGATGGCCATGAAAATGTCATTAAAATTCATGAAAATGTATTTAAAGGTAGTGTGGATGTCAAATATGGTCACAGAGATGTCAAATGATGGGAGCATAGACATCAATTTTGAGTTCGTGAAGTAACCATTAGATTTCAAATAATGGGTCCCAAGAGATCTAACAGTCCATTTCACATCATACATCTTAATCTAATAGTGTGCGATGAGTTAAAAATTCAATGATTTCAAGAGATCACCACATGGAATAATCATAAGAGATGATAAACTAACAATAAGATCCTAAAACAAATGTATGATTGACATCTGGCATAAGCAAATAAGTTGACAAACTAAAAGTGGATCTTGAGTGTAAATGTGGGGTTACCAAGTGGTACCAACTTAGATAAGGTGGAAAATTCAAGGGTAAGATTGATGGATCTCACTCAATCATAATGATCAATATCAATTATATGTAGATAGTTCAAAATGTGAACAAGATGAGATATATATCGATGGCCAATTAAAATAAAGGTGAGCCCAGGGCTTTCAATGGGATTCAAACTGATAACCAATTTTTTGACCAAGGAAAATAGGTCTTACAAAGTCATCCCATCACCATTTGAGCTCAACTAAACACCATTAAAGGGACATGCTGATATAGCCAAGGTGATTAAGGACATAAAGGGATGACATTAAAGTTATATATGGACCTCTAGTTCATAAACTTTGTACCATACAGGGTCCATTTTATGAATGTGTCCACCATTCTTTAAAGGAAACCTTTACATAGTGATCCCTCAATTTCTATATATGTTCAAAGGAAGAAAAAGGTCTTTTAGACCTAATAGAGATAAAAAAAGGGCTATGCACTCTATAATTTGGCATCAATATATGTGACTATAGGAAAACCAATAAATGAGATAGGTTTTCTATCTATAGAAAGGATCTGATCTAGATTTGATCAAAGGTAGTTGTCTATGATTATTGAAGAATCTCCTTGTCCTTCAACATGGCCTTATTTTAAACAAGTAGTTACCTAAAATTTACAAATCCATGATTCTATTAAAATCAATGAGCAGGAAGTTTTGTCTTAAAGTGAGAGATGGCATGAAGCATCAAAGAAAAGGTCTAGTGTTGGGAACTAAAGCTGGGGCATTCAATGCATTCTCAGGGCCTTATGGGACTTTCCTACTCAATACATCATGGGTAGTGTCTTGACTGATCAAAAGGTGGTAAGGAATTCATTAAATTAGAAGGTGGAAGCTCAAGCTCAATTAATGATCCTAGATTGTGTGCTCCCACATTCTCTCTCTCTCTCTCTCTCTCTCTCTCTCTATATATATATATATATATATATATATATATATATATATATATATATATATATATATCATGGTCTCATTCCCTTTGAAGGGGTTATTAGCTCTTAAAAAATTTCATTCTCTTTTGGGACAAGGATACTCATCGAGACTCTTGTAAAAGTGCTCATTTAAAAAGGTTAAACCCTATCAAAATATTATAAGAACTACCTCTTTAAGTAATAGGATGAATTCTTTGCTTATATCTTGCCTTTGATTAATGTTTAAGTATGTTTGTGCATGATGAGTTCATGAAGGAGAATCTTCCTATTTTATTGTCCTTCTGCTTGCCTCTTTGAAGGTATTTTCAAGCTATTGTAGGTCTATATTAGTGTTCTGCCTAAACCTCATCTATGAAATACTTATGTAATCAGTGAGATTATGAACTTGTATGAGCTATAATTGTCCTATACTAATCTAGTGTGGGTTCAAGCTTATATGAGTGTCCACTTAGCTTTGATTCATCACCTTGGTTAAATTTCTTAGGGCCCTTATCATCTTTCTAACCCTTTTCCCTATGAAGCATTAGTTTAGGTGAGTATCAAGAGGAATTCATCCTTTTCTGGAGGTCTAACCCCACCATAGGTGACCCATAGCTTGGGGTTATTCCCATTATGTAACTCAATTTGAAGGGGCCTAAAGAACCCCCTCTAAGGGTGAAAATTAAGCTTACAATAGTGTCTAGCACACCCAATGGGAGTAAGTTTATCATGCACTAAGTGAAGATTTTTGGTGTTCTCTTCATTCAATTAGCCTTTAGAGGCAAGTGTACAAACATCAATGGTGTTTCTAAGAATTCATCAACTAGTGTAAGAAACCTAGGTGCCTAATCACCTTTATTCAGTATGTATCACTCCCCACTTGATTAAAATGCATGTTCTTTTATTCCTTATCCTTCAAGTCAAGTTATCAATGTTCATGGCTTCACCCCAAGTGGCCCTCAAGATTCAATGTATTAGCCTTGTCAAATTTGCCTTTCTCTAATCAGATAAAAATGAGCCTTAAAGAGATGATGCCTAATATTGAAATAAGGCTAATATATTTTGATTAGAAGAGTACTATAGGAAATAGTATAATATTTAACACCAAGTTCATGTTCAGGAGCAGAAGTTGAGGTTTTAAAAAGAGTGCTTGGTTAGGCAAGACCAAGCCAAGAGGGAAAATAACTATCACTTATTCTTGGGATAGAGAACAACCAACCCTAGACCCCAATTTCCCTTTCCTACTCTAGTTCATATTTAGATCCAAACCCCTAACCCACCTTGTCAAGTCTCATCCTCATCAAGAGCCAAATAAGCCACTAAAAAACATTCAGATCAAGAACATCAAGCCATCCCATCATGGATCTTATCCTATGTAAATGACCCTAACTATGTCATGCCCTCTATTATGAAATAATCCTCTCCCACACTCATTCAAGAAAAGGAAAAATTAGACAAGCTTCAGACCTTCTCTTCTTGGAAATCAATCCAAGGAAATATTAAAAAAAAAGAGATTGTTACGGAGCAACATATTGTTGAGACTCAATATTCCACTTATTTCTTCATGAATCCCCTCACCATCTCCAAGAAGGTCTTTTCCAAGAAAATATAGATATAAAAATTAGATAATTAGAGATAAAAATGAGAAAAGAGGAAAGAAGTAGCTAATTCTTATGATTTCCCCTCATGGAAATCAATCA
Source organism: Torreya grandis (assembly GCA_037957365.1). NCBI lineage: Eukaryota > Viridiplantae > Streptophyta > Pinopsida > Cupressales > Taxaceae > Torreya > Torreya grandis. Next base: position 682,276 of record JARHVA010003190.1, on the reverse strand, counting down.
GGGAGGACACATAAAAAGAGAGGAAGTGTTAGTTTAGGTAGTTAAAGAGGTGGTCTTGAAGGAGGAGTTAGTTATGCCAAAAGTAGATCAAGCAACCATAGTTTAGCTTAATGAGGTTGGTGTACAAGGGTTCCATGATCCTATCTCCCTTCTCAAATAGCCACCTAAAAGAGCCTTCAAGGTCTCTATTTGGAAGGATGCTCTCCTAAGCTACAAGCAAGGTGAACTTTTTAACCCTCTGACCATCTTCCTCATGGAGAAATATCCTATTCTAAAAAGGATAGAGGAGGATATTGTAGTCAAATTTGAGCTTGAAGAGGATATCATAAGTGTCTATGATGAAGATATCATGATAGGCAATCAACTTCATTCAAAAGGGAAAGAGTCAAGTATTAATCTAAATTCTTGGCATGGATTTGATGTATTAGACCTTAAAGGTAGTATTTATGCCTTCACATTTGAAGATATGGATAGAAAGGATGTAGCTAAGAGTAAGGAAGATTTTGTTTGGTCTCAAGATCTTCTTTTTAGTATGGTTGAAGATGAATATGAACAAGATGCAGATATTGATATAGTCAATCAGTTAGTTGACCAGGTTGGAGAGGTCATAAATGAGCATGAAAAAGAAATACAAGAAAAGGAGGATTAAGATGAAGTATGGAAAAAACCATACCATGACTTTATGGATTAGGTAGAGGTTCTCAATCAGCCCATACCTCTTCCAAAAGATGAAGACAAACTTATAAATCAGGTAATAAAAGTTGACCAGTCTCAAGATGAATTATCCCTTGAATATAGTATTGATGTATTTAAGAATGAAGGATAAGGGTCAAACTAAGAGCCATAAGAACATGAAATTTTAGCCTCATATGGGTTGATGATCTGACATATGGCTCCTTTCAGAGCAAGTAAAAAAAATATTGTGTTGAAGTTGGCATTATCTTGGATAACCAAGAGGATGTTGCCTTTTGGGATGACTTAGAAATTTTCTTCCTAATTATATACATATAAAGAAGCACTAGATCAAGGGAGCCATCACATGTTGTGCTTCATTCAGAGCACAAAATTGAACCATCATATGAGGAGTATGAAGAAACCCCTATATTCTAATTTGGGTAAATATTTGTAGAAATAGACTGGTATGTCTACATTGGAGATATGTTTTTTCCATTTCATCCATTTGAGATCATGCCAAAAGAGTTATCAATCAAACATCTTAGGTCACATAGCATGAGCTCTCAAAAGCAAGGTGTCTTCCATCCTGATCCATCACTTGTAAGTGATGATAAATCTTGCCCATTTAACCCAAATGGAAAATACTCATGAATATAACTCTGTATATATATTATAATAGGTTCATGATTCTATCTCAGCACCTTTATACACATTTTTTTAGTAGGTTAATGGTTCTTTCTTTCTTTCAAGTGCCTATATGCACTTGTCCTTGTTTTTTTTTTTTTTGTCCCTTTTGTTTCAAGAGAAGTTAGAAAAATATTGGTATCTAGCATTGGATCTAGGTTAATGTGTTAGACCATAAAAGAGACTCCATGCCTAATGGATTGGATAAGGCAACATGGTCTGGGTTCTTTTGCATTGATAGGCATGAAAGCCTTGTGAGTCACCAAATATGTTGGCAATTTTCAGCCTAGATAAGAAGCCTATTAGGGTCCTAATAAAGTATAAGATTCAATGTCTTAGAAAAGGGTCCAATAATGCAAATAGAGAGATCCAAGTAAGTTATCATATGTTCTGAGAATTCAAGATCTTGATCTTGGTTGCACAAGCCTTAGAAAGATCGAGAAAAGGGTGAATTATGCAAGATTTAGAGACCAGACCATCACCAAGATGTTTTTCAAAAATAAATGGACTAGCATGTTTGATAATTTAATAAATTCACCTCAAAAAGCATCACTAGCCAAGATATTATAGTGCCATGGAGCTCTTAATGCTTGGGTCATATGCTAAAAATTTCATGTTTGCATGAGCTTTCTATCTCAAGACATAAGTGTTCAAAGTTGAACCTATAAAATAGGATGGTAGAAAAAATGTCAAAATCAAGCTATGGAAGAAATCTTTTCAAGTTCAAAATGTGATAGCCTTGAAAATTTCATTAAAATTCATGCAAACATATTTTATGGTCATGTAGATGTCAAATATGGTTACACAAATGTCAAATAATGGGATCAAGAACATCAATTTTGAGCTTGTGAAGTAGTAATTAGATTTAAAATAGTGGGTCCTAGCAGATCTAATGGTCCATGTTGCATTGTACATCTTGATATGATGCATGATGAGTTAAAAATTCAAGGATCTTGAGAGGCCACCATGTGGCATAAGCACAAGAACTGATAGACTAATAATAAGATCCTAAAACTAATATAAAATTGGCATGTGCCATAAGCATGTAAGATAACAAACTAACAATGGATCTTGAGTACAAATGTGGGGTTACCAAGTGGTGCCAACTTGAATAAGGTAGATAAGTCAAGGTCAAAATCAATGGCTCTCACTTGATTGTAATGATCAAGATCAATGGTGTGTGGATAGGTAAAAATGTCAACAAAATGAGACATATATCGATAGCCAATTAAAACAAAGGTAAGCACAAGACTTTTGATGGGAGTCAAACCAAGAACCAATTTTTTTACCAAGGCAAATAGGTATTATTGGGTCATCCCATCACCATTTGAGCTCAGCTAAATGCCATTAAAGGGACATGCTAATATAGCCAAGGTGATCAAAGAAATAAAGGGATACCATTAAATCCATATATGGACCTCTGGTTTGTAAACTTTATACCATACAAGGACCATTTTATGATTGTGTATACCATTGTTTAATGGATACTTGTTTATAATGAGCCCTCAATTTTTATAGATGCTCAAAGGTAAAAATAGTTATGTTGGACCTAATGGAGATAAAAAGGGCTATGTAGTCTCTAAGTTTACATTGATATATGTGATTATAGGAAAACAAATAAAAGAGATTGGTTTTCCATCTATAGAAAGGATCTGATCCAAATTTGATCAAATGTAGTTGTTTATGATTGTTGAAGAATCTCCTTGTCTTTAAACATGGCCATATTTTTGACAAGTAGCCACCTAAAATGCATAGAGCCATGATTTTATCAGATTAATGAGCATGAAGTTTTATCTTCAAGTGAGAGATGGCATGAAGGGTCAAAGATAAGGTCTAGTATTGGGAACTATAGCTAGGGGCATTCAATGAATTCTCAAGGCCTTATGGGACTTTCCCAATCAATAAGCCATAGGAAGTAACCTGATTGATCAATAGGTGGCAAGGAATTATTTGGAGCAAAAGGTGGTAGCTTGAGCTCAATTAATGATCTAGGATGGTGTGTTCCTCTCTGATGTCATGATCCCACATTCTTTCTCTCTCTCTCTTTTCCTATATATCTTCGTCTTGTTCCCTTTAAAGGGGTTCTTAGATCTTATAATTTTTCATTCTCTTCTGGGATAAGGATACTCATCAAGACTCTTGAAAAAGTACTCATTTGATAAGGTTAAATCATGTAAAAATATTGTAATAATTACCTCTTGAAGTAATAATATAGAGTCTTTGCCTATCTATTTCCTTTGATTAGTGCTTAAGTATGCTTGTGCATGATGAATTCATGAAGGAGAATCTTCGTAGTTCATTGTCCTTTTACTTATCTCAAAGGTATTTTCAAGCTATTACAAGTCTAGATTCGTGTTCTGCCTAAACCTCTTCTATGAAATACTTATGCAATCAGTGAGATTGTGAGGTTGTGTGAGATATAGTTATCCTATGTTGATCTAGTGTGGGTTTAATATTATATGAGTGTCCACTTAGCTTTAGTGCATCACCCTAGTTAACATTATTAAGGTCCCTATCCTCTTTATAACCCTAGTTAACATTATTAAGGTGACCATCAAGAGGAATCCATACTTCTTTGGAGGACTAACCCCACCATAGGTGACCCATAGCCTGGGGTTGTTCCCATTGTGTAGCTCAATTAGAAGGACCTTGAAGAACCCCCTCCAAGGGTGAAAATTAAGCCTAAAATAGTAAGTACTCTAGTGGGGAGGGAGAGCATCATCTGAATGCCTTTTCACACCAACCATAGATCATTGATCACCCACATAAACCCCCAAATAGGGAATGTCCCTCCCTTCATGAATAGATATATGGTGTTGGTGCAGGAATCTAGACAGATATGCTAGTACCCGTGTATTATAATATTTATACTACATGATGCATACCATAAAAAAACATGTTCTAAACATGATATCACATAAACAAGTAAATCATACATATGAAATGATAATATCTATATAAAAATTACTTTGGCCAAAGTTTTCAAATAACTATTGATCTCTAGGATCAGTCAAATCCATACACACCACTTGATCAGATTACCTTCATCTGGCATTGGAGGTGATAAGTAATCGAGTGAAATCTATCTCACTACTAAGTACAAGCAATGCTAGATTTGGTTAACATTTTTATAACCAATAGGTTCTTGTCATTATTTCTACTAGCAAGTGCAAAAACCTACTAATTACTAAAATAATTACTATACATACATTTCATCCATCAAACATATGAATGAACCTCAATATTATTATTTATCACATAAACAATAATCATGACAAACAAGTTTATTTACCAAATAAGTAGAATACAACTTATTTATAAGAATCTACTTTCTATAAGTAAATATAATTTAATAAAATCAATCATCTATAAACATATGGCACATACTATTTAATTATAGCAGCAGTAATAATAAATTTACTTACAAATCTTGAGTATAAACTATGCCCTAACCTTTATGTTTTTGACTTCATTATTTAATCTTTAATATAACAATAGGTATTCATTCAATTTATGCATACCTGTTATATGTATGTGTATGTGAACCCATGTTCACATATAAATATACAATATATATATATATATATATATATATATATATATATATATATATATATATATATATATATATATATATATATATATATATATAATTCTGCCACTATGGAATTTCCATATATATCTAGGTTATTTTATACATTAACTTTTTTGTGAACAAACATTTAAATTTAAAATGAGTCTCTTTAATTCTTTTATGCCCCAATTTAAAATTTGTAATAAACTCTCTTTTAGATTTGGTACATTTTTTTACCCTAAAATTGTGCCACATTTATCACTCTGTTTACCTAAATTCCTATATCATACAACTATGTTTCATACTCTCAGGTATATAATTTTCACATAGTCCTATAAGTATACACTTGCATTGTCTTCTGTCATATAACTAAGGACATAATAAAAAAACTCAAGAATGTCTTGTATTTGTTATAAACTAATTGTATATATTTAAATCCATCTAGTTCAAGTAAAAATACACCATCAACTATTTAGATGAAAACATCTTATTCAAATGATGTCCCATCCTTTAATTTGTTCATGTTTAAAACATAGTGCTTATATATGTGTAAATATACACACAATGTTTATAACTTACAATGTTTTTAAAGACAAGACACACACCCCCACACACACACACACGTGGTTCAAAGTTAATATAAACCCACACCTAGTCAACATATGTATATATGTGTTCCCTATTTATTTTCCACCTAAAATGTAAATCGATATAAGTGTAACTATGTGTTCATTCTATCACATATATACAAATTGATTGTATGTCAAATTTCAATGTTAATAATAAACTTACAACATTTTAACTTCAACATATCTATACATGTTCCATGTTTCAAACCAAACACACACACACACACACAAACAGATATATATATATATATATATATATATATATTCCATGTTCGCCTAGGTCATAGATAAATATATATTTACTATGCATCCATGTTTCAAACCCTATGTATATGCATAAATATAACCATCCTACGCATAATTATTTTATGAAATTTACATAGTTTGAAACCATGTCTACAATCCACAATAATAAATTTATTGTGTATTTATAAATTGAAACAAACAATATAAAAAATGATTAATTTAATTTTAAAAACCTTATAACATAGACCCAGTTAATACATATACATCCAAATCTATATATTTGCCTATATACAAATATATATCCATATATTTGTATATATAAATTTAACCCATGTATATGTCTTTTAATATTTAATACTTAGTTATGTTTATATATACTATAACAAAATTTTCCCAAGGTTTTGATTTCAACTAGGGATTTGTATTCCCATGAATGTAAATTCATTATTCCCTAACGACTCAACACCTAAAACTAACTAATTTGTAATCTTAGGGTTTAGGAAGGAATTTTAGCTTATTTTTGTGGAGGGATGAGCCATCCATAGGTCTAAGCCTATGTTTCATTTATAATTTAAATTCATTTCTAAGCCTTACTAATTTAAACCATACACAGTAATTTTGAAATAAATTGAAGGTAATTACTTCACCAACCTGGTAAGTAGCTTCCCAAAACTAAGATAAGATCAAGTTGAATCCTTGATCAATATGTTTATTCTCTTCCTCATTGTGCCCTCTTCTCCTTTTAGCTTGCCTTTATTTTATTCCACTCACCCATATAGCTTTGAATGTAATTTTACCAACTTACAGTTGCCATATTATAACCATGTTTTTCCAAGTTAAACAATGACTGCTAACCAGTTAACTTCCATTAACCTTGCTTATGCATGCCGTAATTCAAATTTTCCTTAATATTTATTTAATAAATTATTCATTATGAAATTTTGATTGCCAATGTACATTTAAAGATCAATTATACCACTCAAAGTTGTTGGGGATCAACCAACAAACTTGATTACTATATGAAAGCAACTAAATGCGGAATTAAACTAGAAAGATAAGTAACTAGAATTAGAAAACAACAAACAATAAGAGATACAAGAAACCACCCTAAAAACTTGTATTAAACTCTTTACAGAAGGAATACAATTGAAGAAACTTCTTTTCTTCCACACCTCTCTCAGATGTACAGATCTCTTTCTAGATCTCTTTCCCTCAAGAGCTCTCTCTCTCAATTACAATCAACTCCAACAACCTAGATTGATTCGCATATACAATTCTGTACTATTCAATTCAATAAGCTATGAAGAATTATCCCTATTATATAATATTAGGAAACATGAGCATACAATTACAGCCATTAAATGCACCTCCTAATCAAGGGCTCAAAACAGTCTTACTAAAGATAGAGATGCGGACTTAAGACACACTTAATCCTACCATGCAAACATTTTGTTCTATCCACGAAAATAGCATTTTAGACACACAGGTAATCGACATCGGTTCTTGCCTGTTTGCTTGTGACTGATGTCGGCCGATCCATGACCGATGCTGGCATCTCCAAGTTGACTCCTGACTGATGTCAGTCGCTCCTGACCAATGCCGGTGATTGTGTAACACCAGTAACCTGTAAACTCACTCATTTGGTGAAGCTTTTAGCTCCACACCTTAACAATCTCCCACTTAGAGATAAATATCTGCACCAGTACCTATATAGCAACATCTTCTAGCTCCTCTATCTTCAAACTCAATCATGAAGACCTACAAAAGTTGAATGAAGATTCAACTTCTCCTTTGTTACCAACTTGGTTAACATATCAGCAGGGTTATTATCTATATGGATCTTCTCTAGCTTCAACTCACCATCCTCCAATACCTATCTAATGAAGTGGTACCTAAGCTATATATGATTTGTTCTTGAATGAAACGTTGAATTCTTAGCCAAATGAATTGCACTTTGACTATCACTGTATAATCTGCAACTCTCTTGCTCCTTTCCTAACTCTTCCATGAATCGTGTCATCCATATCATCTCTTTGCTAGCCTCTGTGATTGCAATATATTATGCTTCTATAGTTGACAAGGCAACAACCTTCTGCATCTTTGATATCCAGCAAATCGCTGTTCCACCAACAGTGAAAACATATCCTGTGGTGCTTCTTCTGCCATCCAAATCACCTGCCATATCTGAATCTACATAACCATGTAGAGAAGTGTTTGACCCACCATAGCACAAATGCCTACTGCTGGTCCCTCTTAAATATCTAAGGATCCACTGAACTGCTTTCTAGTGCTCCTTTCCTAGATTGGCCATATACTTACTAACAACTCCCACTAGTTGGGCAATATTCGGTCTAGTACAAACCATTGCATACATTAAGCTCCCTACTACAAAAGCATATGGAACTCTACTCATGTACTCTACCTCATCATATAAATTAGGACACTGTTCTTTACTCAATTTAAAATGTCCGGCCAAAGGTGTGCTTACCGGTTTTGCATCCTGCATATTGAACCATTTCAACACTTTGTTCACATAATCCTCTTGAGACAAAATCAACCTATGATTTTTCCTGTCTCTCTTAATACTCATGCCAAGGATTTTCTTTGCTGCTCCCAAATCCTTCATGGAAAAAGTGTGAGTCAATTTCACCTTAAGCTCAGAGATATCATGCATGTGTGATCCTGCAACCAGCATATCATCTACATACAATAACATAATAATATATCTACCATTATCCAATCTCTTAAAATACACACAATGGTCAAATTGACACCTACCATAGCCATGCTCAGTCATAAACCTATCAAATCTCAAATACCATTGTCTAAGATCTTGCTTGAGGCCATACAAGCTTTTCTTCCATCTGCACACTAGTTTTTCCTTACCTTTGACCTCAAATCTTTCTGGCTGATCCATATATATTTATTCATTCAAATCTCCATGAATAAATGCTATCTTAACATCAATCTGCTCAAGATGCAAATCCTCAATAGCAACTAAAAACAATACAGTCTGTATAGAAGTCAATTTAACAACAGGAGAAAAAATCTCACCAAAATCAATACCTAGTTTTTGTGCAAATCCTTTCACTACCAACCTGGCCTTATATCTCATCTATCCATTCTCACCTTCTTTCAATCTGTAGATCCATCTGTTCTTCAGTGTCTTCTTTCCCACTAGCAACTCAACCAAATCCCATGTTTGGTTCTCTTTCAAGGAATCAATTTCCTTATTCATGCCTAGCTCCCACTGATTCTTGGATTCCACCTGTATTGCTTCATCAAAACTCTCTAGTTCTCCACCATCAGTAAGCAATAAATAGAATAATGAAGGGGAATATCGAATTGAGGTTTACTTACCCTTTCTGACCTCCTGATGGGCGTCTGAGACTCATTCACAACACGTTGTCTGCCCAAATTCTCTGATAGTGACCGACCTCGGTCACTTCCAAGCCTGTAACTAGCTGACGTCAGTTCTCCCTGACTGACGTCAATTCTTACCTAGCCGACGTCGGTCACTTTATGACTGACATCAGTTCCTGTATTGCCGATGTTGGTTCCTGACTGACTAATGTCGGTTTTCCTGTCTATGATTATTCTTTCTCGCGAGCTCATTTTGGACCGTCACCTCATCCAATTCTCCATTACTCTGCCCAGATTGATTTAGCTTCTTGAGCTGATCACTATACATCACTTTTTCATTAAAAACAACATCACAGCTCCTAATTATCTTGTTAGTTCCTAGATTCCAAAACCTGAATCCGAAATCATCAAGCCATAGCCAATAAATGTGCACCTCATAGACTTAGCATCCAGCTTCTTTCTATTTTCCTTATCAATGTGCACAAAGGCTTCACAACCAAAAACTTTGAGAAATGAGAAATCTACATTTTTACCTCTCCATGCCTCTTCTGGAGTTCCACCATCCAGAGCTGTAGAGGGTCCTCTATTAATTAGGTACACTGCAGTATCCATAGCTTCTGCACAAAACTCTAAGGGCAAACCAGCATGCAATCTCATACACCTTGCACGCTCCATTATTATTCTATTCATCCTTTTAGCATCTCTATTTTTCTGAGGTGTCCTTGGAACCATCATTTTCCTGTGTATTCCATGCATATAACAATACCAGTTGAACTTGTGGCTGCATAACTCACCACCATTGTCAGATCTCAGGCACTTCAATCTTCTGCCTATTTCATTCTCAACCATAGCTTTCCAAATCTTAAAAGTGTCAAAAACATCATATTTCTTCTTTATACAATAGACCCATACCTTTCTTGTAGCATCATTTATGAAAGAGATAAAGTACTATGATCCTCTAATAGAAGCAACCTGAGCTGGTCCCCACACGTCTGCGTGAACAAGCTGTAACTTGTGCTTCTTCTTTGTTGACCCAGTCTTGAGAAAACTCACTCTCTTCTATTTCCCAAAAACACAGTGCTCACAAAAATCTAGATCTATGCTTTTTAAATCTAAAAGCATACCTTTTGACTTAAGAATGGACATTCCCTTCTCACTCATGTGGCTGAGCCTAGAGTGCCACAACTTTACATCCACATCTGAAGTAGATAATACAGAAGGAGAAATATAAATAATACAATTACATAAATAGAGAGTACCTACTCTCTTACCTCTAGCCAATACAAGTGCACCCTTGGTCACCTTCCAAGATTCAGCTGTGAGAGTTACTGTACAACCCTCATCCCCTAACTTTCCTATAGAAATCAAATTTCTCTTTAGGCTGGGAACATGCATGACATCTCTCAACACCCATGTGTTGCCATTCTACATTTTCAGCTGCACTTTTCCTTTGCCAACAATTTTACAAGGCTCATCATCCCCTAAATAAACTATTCCAAAATCTCCATGGACATAGTCACTAAAATATTCTCTATTAGGGGTAGCATGAAAAGAGGCACCAGAATCTAACACCCAAGATTCTATATTATTATGCAAAGAGAATATAAGAGCATCTTGTGCAATACCAGCAACTTTTGCTTCTTCTTTACCTTCATGCTGATTGTCTTCTTTAGGCTTTGACCAACAATCTTTGTTTATGTGCCCTATCTTTCCACAATTCTAGCATTATGGCTTCCTACCATTTCTGGATTTGGATCTACCTCTCACCTTTGACTTAGACCTTGATTTCCCTTTCTTGCTCTTCTCTTTTTACCTTCCCCTACTCTCAAAACTTAAAGCGTTCCCAGATGTTTCATCTATGCTTTTCCTGTGAATTTCTTCATTCAAGATTACACTAACAACATCCTCTACTTTTAAAATATTTGAAGCAGATGCAGTATTACTAACTGCCATTACCAAGCTATGCCAGCTTTCAGGGAAAGAACATAATATTAAAAGAGCCTTAATTTCATCATTAAACACTATTTTGACTGAATTTAATTGATTTACAATTCCATGGAAATCATTTAGATGATTAGATACAGATCCACCTTCCTGCATTCACAAATTAAATAACTGCTTCATAAGATATACCTTATTTGAAGCTGAGGGTTTTTCATATAAATTTGCTAAAGTAGTCATCAACTCTATCGTTGTCTTTGCCTGTGATAAATTAGATATCACAGTAGATGCCAGACTCAATCTTATAGATCCAAGAGCCTTTCTATCAAGAACTTCCCATTCTTCATCATCCATGTCTTTGGGCTTCTTTGAAACCCCACCTAACGGTAAGTATAGATCTTTCTGATACAGATAATCCTCTATCTGCATTCTCTAATGTTGATAATTCTTGCCATTAAACTTCTCCATTCTCAGTTTACTTTCTTCTGCCATTGCTTCTCCCACTCAAACAGAAATCCCTGTGAGTAACCTGTAATCAATACACACTAACCAGATCTAAAACACCTGTTAGTCAACCTGAGCTCTGATACCACTTGTTGGGGATCAACCAACAAACTTGATTACTATATGAAAGCAACTAAATGCGGAATTAAACCAGAAAGATAAGTAACTAGAATTAGAAAATAGCAAACAATAAGAGATACAAGAAACCACCTTGAAAACTTGTATTAAACTCTTTACAGAAGGAATACAATTGAAGAAACTTCTTTTCTTCCACACCTCTCTCAGATGTACAGATCTCTTTCTAGATCTCTTTCCCTCAAGAGCTCTCTCTCTCTCAATTACAATCAACTCCAACAACCTGGATTAATTTGCATATACAATTCTATACTATTCAATTCAATAAGCTATGAAGAATTATTCCTATTATATAATATTAGGAAACATGAGCATACAATTACAGCCATTAGATGCACCTCCTAATCAAGGGCTCAAGGCAATCTTACTAAAGATAGAGATGTGGACTTAAGACTAACACTTAATCCTACCATGCAAACATTCTGTTCTATCCACATAAATAACATTCTGGATGCATAGGTAATCGACATCAATTCTTGCCTATTTGCTTGTGACCGACGTTGACCGATCCATGACCGACACCGGCATCTCCTAGTCAACTCCTAACTGACGTTAGTCGCTCTTGATTGATGCTGGTGACTGTGTAACACTAGCAACCTGCAAACTCGCTCATTTGGTGAAGCTTTTAGCTCCACACCTTAATAAAAGTCCACTTTATTAATCATTTACAAAATGATAACTATAGTTCCAATTTTTAATGTAGTCCATGCAAAACAACAAGATTAGTCTTAGCTCTTAAGTTAGAATTTTAGGATAATTTAACCTTATTAAATATCAAATAAAGGTAATTATCTCCTTTTACAACATCAATTATATTTTATATATCAAAATGATAGACTAATCAAATATTGATTCTAAATATAACAAGATAATTATTTAAGTCAATTACTAGTGTATATAGGTTATATGTGTCTTTCTTTATTTTAATACCTTGACTAATATTGATATTATCAAATATCAGTAATAGTAATCTTAACGTTATGTAATATTTTAAAGACATTTTACTAGTCTATATATAATAGTTATCAGATATATTCTATTGGATATAAGTTTCTAAATTATAAACAAATACAAGTAAAGTAACATTATATAATCATACTACAACATCAAATATTAATTCTACATATGACAATCATATACAATATTTATTCCATAACCATGTACTAACATTTAAAACATGCAAACTATAATATGTAACTGCAATTAACTTTCAAAATGTATTATTTCTAAAAATCAAACACATAATGCATATAACATATTAAATCTAATGTTATGTGTAGGGGTCTTAAAAATTACTCTATCGTCCTTCATCATCTCCATATACATCACCCTCTCTAATGATGTTCTCCCTCTATCATGATTTGAGGGATGAACTCTCCTACATCTAACTCACGAGAATAAGGTAGTTAAGTATATCATGTTACATATAAAATAATGATATAATAACAAATGTAACATAATCATTATGTATAGAATTTATAATTAGCCATCTCATAATAATGAACTCATGAAATCTAAGTAACATACACATGTCCCATAAAAACATATGACTTATAATTTAATTAAAAAGTAATAAATAAACTTAACAACCATTTTAATTCATAGATAATTAGGTAAATCATTTTAGTGAGAGAATCAGGATGTAACATCCTTCCCCCTTAAATCTGCTCATCGTCTTGGTGACATTTATTCAAACAATAGTTATGAATAATAAATAAAGATTAGAAAAAAAATAACTTAGTATCTAGCTTCAAATCAATCAAATAAATGTGGAAATAGCCTATAGAACTCATCATATTCCTCCCAAGTATCACTATCCTATTATTATTAGTCTCATAATACCTTGCACTGTGAAACTTCTCTATGACACAAATGAATTTTATGAGTGTCAATTACTCTAATTGGTTTAACCATGACCACCCTAAGATCCAAAACCTACAAAGCATTCTAATCCAACATATTTGAAGGATCAACTATATATTTATTAAGATAAGATACATGGAATATGTTATGTAATAGATCTAGGGATGGTGGAAATTTAATCCTATATGCACTAGGATTGATCACTTCTAAAACCTTGAAGGTTCCCACATATCTTAGTGAAAGTTTTGTTTACTTCCTCACTTTAATCAAGCTCTTTTACAGGCTTAACATGCAAGAATAATTTATCACCTACTGCAAACTACCTATTTTATCTCTTCATATTAGCATAGCTCTTCTACCTATCATTGGACTTTTCCAATCTTTGCCTCATTATTTTAACCTGCTACTCCATTTTTGAAAGCATCTCAAGTCTAAAGACTACCCTATCTTCCAACCTGTCCCAACTGATTGGTGGCCTACACTTTTTTTCATAAAGTGCTTCAAATGGTGTCATCTTTAAAGTCATTTAGTATGAGTTATTTTATGTCAAATCAACCAAAGGAAGGTATTATTCCCATTTTAATTTCTAATCCATGTAATACATATGAATAAGATCCTATAACACCTAATTAACTCACTTAGTTTGACCATCAGTCTATGGGTGATATGTAATGATAAAATCTAGTTACATACCCAAAGTTGAATTCAAAGTTAACCAAAATTTAGAATTCATTCTCAGATCACGATATGATATGATATTACCTAGAAAACCATGAAATTGATACAATTTATTTATGAATCTTTTCACAAGAGTTGGTGCATCATCTATCAAGTTACTTGGTATAAAATACACTACCTTGGTTAGTTTATCAACTACAACCAAGATCATGTCTTGCATGTTTTATAATAATGGTAATCCTTGGACAAACTCCATACTAATCACCTTCCACATCCTCTCCAGTATGTTATGCAAATACAACAATCCATTTAGATGCATATGTTTAACTCTCACTCGTTGACATTTCAAATAACATAATACAAAGTCCATTGCCTCTTTCTTGATTCCATTCCATAAATAAAGTGGTATAAGCTCTATTACAATCTTGGTTACTCCTAGATGTCCTAAATATGTGGTGATGTGAAATTCCTTTAGCATTGTGTTTCTCAAATTCTCCTGATCTAGCACATACATCCTTTCATTATATCATAGAATACCATCACTCTCAAAGATGTATCCTTTGTACCTAAGATTTTGAACATTTTCAAACAACTTTCCTGACCTAATCATAGAATTCATCTCCTAGTGAGAACTCAATCACATGATCCCTACAAGTACTCTTGATAGTAGTCACAGCTACTATGTACCTTCTATGAATTAAGGCATTAGCTAATCTATTCTCTTTACCTTTGATGTAATTGATATAAAAGTCATAATCAAATAAAAACTCTAACTAGGGCCTCTAGCGAGCATTTAAATTTGGTTAGGTGAATATGCATTTGAGTCCCAATTTATCAGTCTTGAGTTCAAATGGTTTTCCTAATAAATAATGTCTCTAAACTTATAAAGCATGAACAATTGTTGAAATTTAAAGATCATGAGGG
Source organism: Torreya grandis (assembly GCA_037957365.1). Lineage (NCBI taxonomy): Eukaryota > Viridiplantae > Streptophyta > Pinopsida > Cupressales > Taxaceae > Torreya > Torreya grandis. The sequence goes on along the minus strand of JARHVA010003190.1, from coordinate 667,060 downwards.
GTGTTAATCACCCCATAAGGCTTCACCATTCATGTCTTATAAGCTAATACTATACCATCTTGCATAATGACTCATCCTAGTCTATCCTCAAATGCATCTATGATCACTAAAAATTGACCATTAGGATCAAGAACTCTTAACATTGGTGCTAAACTAAGCAATCTTTTTAATTCCTAAAAAGCTACTTCACACTTATCTAACCAGAGAAAACTTTGATTCTTACATTGCATAGAGATAATTGGCTTAGCTATTTTATAAAAATTCAAGATGAATTTTTTGTAATATCCTAATAAACTAATGAAATTCCTTACCTCATGGACATTCCTTGGTTCTAGACACTTCATAATTACTCTTATGTTAGTTGGATCAATAGAAATGCCATCTACTAAGATAATGTGTCCCAAATATTTCACTTTATTTTATAAAAATGCACACTTGGATAATTTGCCATACATCCTGTGTTTTTTTAGACATTATAAAACTAGCTTCAGATGTTGAAGATGCTCTTCTTCATCCTTAGAATATATAATAATGTCATCTAAAAATCAAAAAAACAAAATGATCTATGTAATCTCTCAACACACTTTTCATGAGATTTATGAATGTTTCAAGTGCATTCATCAACCCAAATGGTAACATTTTAAGTTCATAAGGCCCATAGTGAAATCTAAATGTTTTTATTAGAATATCTTCATATTTTATTCTTAACTAATTATATACAGCTCTAAGATCAATCTTAGAAAAGACCATTTATTCTCACAGTTTATTGAAAAGATCTTATATTCATGGTAGTGGATACATATTCTTGATTTTTGATTTATTTAACATTATATAATCAATGAAAATTCTAAGAGTGTTATCCTTATTCTTAACAAAGATAACTAATACACCCCAAGGTGACACACTTGGTCTAATCAATCCCTTGGATAATAATTCTTAAAGTTGTACCTTCAATTCTACTAACTCAATGGTTATAATTATATATAGAGATTTAGACTAAGGTTTTGATCTTGGTTTGATATCAATAGATAATTCAAACTCCCATTTAGGAGGCAATCTTGGAAATTCCTCTAAAAACATATCATGAAAATTCTTAAGGAAAGGATAATCTTCAATTGATGGTTCTTGAGTTTCCTCCATTTTATTTATCTTGATGATAAATGCTTGATATCCTTTACCTTGGGCCTTCCTAAGTTTCATTACAAAAATATGCCTAAGCCTTAACTCACTTTTCTCATGTTGAATTAATATTTGATTTCCAAAATCATCAAGACACTCAAGCATTTTCTGATAGAAGTCAACCTTGGCCTTATGTTTTGCAAGCCAGTTAACTCTTAAGATCACATCATATGACCCTAGTAGTGTTACATAAAGGTCTAGAAGTGTATTGAATGATGGAAACCTAATTTATGCTTATTCTAAACACTTTTCAACCTAGATTTTAAAATCATTCCCATATTGTACCGACCATGCATTGTCCATTACACTAGCTTTCCTAGACAATTTATTTAGAATTATAGGAGATAAAAAACAATTTGTAGCCCTTATGTCTATCAAAATGGAAACTAGATGTTCAAATAAAATACCTAATAATTCTATGGGTAAAGGTTAAAATTCAACTTGCCAATTATCAATTGCCACATGAATACATTTCTAAAAATTTCCTTGCTGAAGGGAATAACCTTTATTCCTCAACTTATCTTGGGTACATTCATGTGTAAAATGGTCAACTCTATAGATGAAGAAACCTCTTGGTGGTCCCTTCCTATCAGACTATTAGTTTCCCTTGAAAATACCTTTGGAACCATTACCTATTTTTTTGCTACCTATACCACTATTGAATTTGTTATTATTATTCTTAAACTGACTCTTAGGGTCTCCACTATTCTACTTCTAGTTATTATTTTTGAAAGTTGGCTTAGAACTTCCAAACTTTTTATTAAACTTGTCCTTGAACTAAGCAATAGAGTTTAACTTTTACTCCTCCTTGACTTCTCTCTCAAAGACTTGGTCCATAGTAGATGGTCCATGAACATCCACCTCTCCACCAATTTGAGGTTTTAATCCCATGATTAACTTCATAATCTTGAACCTTTCATCTACTTGATACTAAGGTATATATTTTAAAAGTTTGGTGAACTGTTCCCAATACTCATTTACCAATAAGTCTCCTTGTTTTAGATTTTGAAAATATGTAAGCTTTTGACAAAAAAATAATTGTGGAATCCATTCTAGTCTGAATAGTGTTATAAATTGCTCCCAAGAAATGGTGGTCAAATTCAGATTATTTATAGCTTCTTGTTGGCCCACCACATAGCTACTTATCTAGCCAAGTGATAAGCTCCCTAAATGGCTTTGGTGACCTCAAAGTAGTTTCAAATCTCAAAAAACTTCTCTATTTTAGTGAACCATGCTTTATCTCAATCTCCCATGATGGTTCTATCAAACTTAGGTGGATTCACATTTTTCATATCCCTTGCCAATTTTTTGGCTACACGTTCTCTCGCATCTTGAGGAACTTCCCCATGACTATGATCTTGAGGAATTTATTGCTTATTAGGATGCTCTTCAGGCTCATCTTGATGTGCTTCTTCTTCATGTCCATGTATTTCCTATTCTAGGGCTATGAATTTGCAACTAGTCTCATTCATGGATGCAAGAATTTGATCTAACTTTTTTGCTTGTTCATCAACAAATTGGTTAAGATAAAATGAAGTGTTATTTTTATTAACATTCAAAATACCCTAACCTAATGTTATTTCTCTCACATCTTCTTTATGATATCATAAAAATATGAAAATATTAGTAGATTCATTAAGTCTTAGAGTTTGACCCTCAGCTATGATACCATAATGTAATATACCCAAAGGCATTTACTCGAATAATGCAATAAAAAAATTAGAAAATTTTACACGACACTTATTCTTTCATTAGATTACATCAAGAGAATTTAATTAGTGACCTTAACATACTAACTAAGTATATTAATCAAAAGTAAATATATATTAATAACATTTACTGATCACTAACATCATAAGATACATAACATAACTACATAAGGAACGTAATTATATTAAAATTTGGCCATGGTTGGTACAATAATACAACCACTGCTATCAATGTACAATAATAAATCAAATTACCTTTCTAATAGGAATTTTTTCTATAAATATAATCATAGATACAATGCTCCATAGAGCTCGATTCATTCTAACTCCTGTATACCTGATAATATCAAGTGTAGTCTCCTAGTAAGTACTGTAATGAGGAGGAAGAGCATCATCTGAGCACTTTTTCACACCAACCAAAAACAATTGATCCCCCTCACAATATTCAAAATAGGGAGTGGTTCTCCCTTCATGGATGGGTATATAGTGATAGTATGGGAATCTAGAGAGACATGCTAGTACCTATGTGTTGTATTATTTTTACTACATGATGTGTACCATAAATAAATAAATTCTAAACATGATATCACACAAACATGTAATTCATACATATTAAATGACAATATTTATCTAAACATTACTTTGGCAAAAAAATTTAAATATATATTGATCTCTAAGATTAGTCAAATTTATACACACCACTTGATCAGATTACCTTCATGTGGCATTGGTGGTGCTAAGTAAGCTAATTAAGTCCATCTCATTGCTTAGTTAGTAACATCAATGGGAAATTTGGTTAACATTTTTATAACCAATGGGGTCATGTAATTATTTCTACTAACAAGGAAAAATACTTGATAATCATTAAAATAATTACTATACATACATTATTCTATCAAACATATGAACGAATCTCAATCTTACTATCCATCACATAAACAATAATCCTGACAAACAAGTTTATTTACCAAATAGGTAGAATACAACATATTTAAAAGAATCTACTGTGTAATTAAATGAAATTCAATAAAATCAATCATCTCAAAACATATGGCACGTACTATATACAATCAAAAATACATCATGTCTATAAATTAATCCTAGCTCAGAGAAGATAGATCATACCATACACATCCAATTAGAGACACATTTTTTAAGTAGGAGCATGGAAAATATGGGGATCTACTAGACCTATTTAGGGGATCTTTTACCACAATATACCATATTATGGAGGGTTCCAAAGCCTCCAATCTAACACAATCACGTAATAACCCTAAGGGGGTCCTAGGTTTTAATATTTCAACTATACTAATAATAAGTAAAATAAATCTAATCTAGTGCTCACCAAAACTTGTGGCACAACATAAGGGGTTACTAAAAATTCCAAACATGTATAAGAGAATCTCAATTAAGCTAAGTATGAGTAAGACCCTAATACATTAAATATGAAGAGTAATATTATTTGAAGCCAATACTTATGCTAATTTTATCTACTAAAGAGAGGATCAAAGTTAGAGAATACTTACCTTAAATATGAACCCATCGAGACACAATCTCTCCCTTGGCCAATGGGGCTGCACAAGAGGTTATTATGGTTTTTAAGGATTACTAAGAAAGGCCAAAGCATCCAAGACATCTCCATAAGACTAGATTCTCCAAGTCAAATCCCTAAGATAAGACTCCTTAAGTAGAATGGTGGAAGATCAGATTATAAAGAAGCATAAGTGAATAATAAATCTTGATTACATATATGAAATAATGAAAAAATGATCTTGTATTTATAGGTAGATTTGACTATAAACCCTTCCAAAAATCTTGGACAATAGGGTTGACCCAATTGACTTAGCATAATTTTGGATAATTATTTACTAGGTCCAAGGATAGGTTGGCCAAAGGTTAACCTAATTCCCAAGTGAAAATATCTTGAAAATTAATAGGGTTGACCTAGTCAACCTAGCACAACTGACTGACAAAGGGGACTTAAGGTGAGGAGAAGAGGGATGGAAAGTTGAAAAAGATTGGAGGAGTGTGTAATGGAGGAATAATATCTTAGAGAATGGATTTTAATAGCTGGTTGGATTAGTAATAAATTAGAACTAAGTGAAAACAATCCTATAAATCACCAATGGTCTACCCACCCCTTTCCTAGTGCACTCTTTAGGGCATGCACTCAGAGAGATTAAGTCTTGACAGGTTCGTGCAAGATGTAAAGAATTAGTAAGTGATAATAGTTACAAATATTATGTGTATACATATGCCTCACTCAAAGTTCATCATGTGTCACTAAGGTATAACAAGGGATTGCGCTTTGATAAAGAACATAAGAACACATAAGGATGAAGCTAAAAAAAAGTTGCAATATTTTAAAGCATATAACAGTTGAAAGTAAATGATTGAAAACGGAAATAACTAAAAAAGTAAATGACTAAAAAGTAAATGTGATATGTACCTTGAATTACCTTTATTTTTGGATGGTTGTCTATTATGTTGTTAGTTTTGATTGTATAGGGTGCAGAGACTACTTTTGACAAACCCAAGTGTACAAAATTAAAGAACAAAAACAAACAAATGTAGGAAAGCCAAGATAACTAGTGCTATGTAGATGGGACATACTTGAGAATTTGCCAAGCTGGGGTGACAAGTGTTATGTTATACCAAATTACCAAGTCAAAAACAAGAGAAAATTGGGTAACCAAAAAGCCAAGGCTACTAAAGACCAAAAAACTCAAACAAGTAAACCTTGGGTAAGAAAGGCAAAATCACCAAGTCAAACCAAGGATACATGTCAAAAAAGATGGTAATCAAAATAATGATGTGAAATCAAAAACAAAATAATGGTAAAATAACATTGATGAGTGAGCAATAAAAATATTTATCTCACTCAATAATGGAAAAAGGGGATGGACATAAAAAGGGAAAATAACACTGTCAAGTGAGAAGTAACAAGCCAAGCTCACTCAATAATGGAAAGAGGGTATAGACTGAAGTGATCATAACAATAGGATAGTAGAATAAATGATAAATGGTAAAAGGAAGCAAAATAAGTCTAGGAATATAAAATTATGGTGTAAATAAAGTAATCCATAGTGACTCAAACGTGTTGTTTTTCTCTAAGGATAGATATAAGTAGTGCTAGCATGTTTTTAAGAGATGAAGAATAAGTAATTAAATAAGAAGGGAAAAAATATTTGGAATCACACATGCCTTTCAAGGGGATAATGATGTAAAAACCAAGGTAGAGGAACTATTTATCAAAGTCAAGATACTCAAATTAGGTTTATCAAAATAAGAGGACTTTTGACCTTAAGGACTCTGAAGAACTTATCTTGGCCACATAAGTTTTAGGTCAACAAATATAGTTTATAGATTATTCTATGAATCCTATATGTATGGAAATTAAAATAGACCTACCTTCCTACAACATGTTCCTCAATCCTTAAGACCCCTTACAAATTTGTCAGTCTACTATAAAAGATTAGTTACTTGCATGAGAAAGTAGGTAGCATCATAGAGTTTGTCAAATTATCCTATTCCAATCTACTCGCCTACTACACCCCAATTGACCTTGGCTCTATGTAAGGATAACTATGGATTTTGATATTTTATTAGAGATAAGATATGTGCTTGTAATCATGTATTTTGGTGTGAGACTGACTTTTGAGATTTGTATGTTACCTTTTGTTTTAAATGATTTGGCTTTTAAATTTTTTGATGGCTTTTTCTATTACTCCTCCATACAAATTTGGAAGACCAAACATGGGTGCTAAAGATGATTTTCATTTGAATACTTGGGATTTAGTTTCTAAGAGGGATAACTTCAAAGAGCATGGGGTCTAAGAGTCTCATAAATCTAGGTGAAATAAAAGGTGTTATTTTGACTTCAAAATTGTTTTATCTAATGGAATGAAAGGAAAGGAAATCAATAGGGATGACACATAGAATAATTTGAATTACTTCAAATCACAAAAAATGTGATAAAGGGTGAAAAATGGATACAATGATAGTAAAGTGTGATTCTTTATCATAAAATGAGGGAAATGGAGGAAAATAGGATAACATAGATTGTTGTGTAAATTATATATATCAAAGGAATAAAAAGTTAAAGTTGAGAACAAGGATCAAAAATGTTTTATTATAAAAAAACAACATGATGGTAATTTTATGAAGAAGAATACTAGGTCCTATCCATGGTCTTACATTGTAACTCATAAAAGAGAAACCCACGAGGGTGCCAAAAAGTAATAGAAACATAAATGAGATAAGCAAAAGATAGTATTTGTGAGGAAGGGTAGGTCCTATCCATGGTCTTAAAATGCAACTCACAAAATATAAATCCAAGAAATGAAAAAATGTGTAAAAAGAGTATGAAAATAAAGAAGACTATGGCACATCATGAGGAATACCAGGTCCTATATGTGGTTTTACAATACAACTCATGAGAGAAAGGGGAAACCAAAAGACTAAACAAGAAGGACTAAAGGTTTGCGAAAAGAGAGAATTTCTATAGAGGGAGAGACCCATGTAATTAACCTACAAAAAGCTTTAGATATATGTAGATAAAAAGCATGAAAATAATGAAATGTTTAGGCAAAGTACTTCTTGAGGAATTGAGCATTGGTGGGCTCTTTGAAAACATGACCTTCATTGGTTTGAAGGTGGTAGGTACTTGAACCAAGAATATATTTGACTAAATAAATACCCCACTATTTTTAGCATATTTACCTTATTTATCATGAGTTTAGTCTAATTTAAGGACAAGATCGCCAACATTAAATGTGTAAATTTAACATGTTTATTATGTTATTTGGTAATATGAGCCTTGTATTGGTGGTTATGTTATAAAGTAGAAAGATGGCATTCATCAAGGAAATCAAGGGAATGAAGTTGAGTTTCATGTAATTCTTCATTAAGAATGATACCACGATGAGATATATAGAGAGAAGGAAGCTCAAATTCTAAGGGAAGAACTCACTTAGAACCATAGACTAAAGAGAATGGTGTTGCCCTAGTGGTAGTATATATGTTAGTTTGGTAGGCCCAAAGATTAGGATAAAGGTGAATATGCCAATCCATGTAGGTTTCATGAATTATCTTTTGGATAATTTTATTGATGGCCTAATTTTGACCATTTCACTATGAATAATAAGGTGTGGAAAATTTGTGATTGATCTTGAATGTAACACAAAGTTGTTTAACATGTTTATTTTTGAAATCACAACAATTATCTAAAATGATATTATGGGGAACACCAAAGTGGTAAATGATTTGATTAACAATAAATTTTGTGATTGTGGTACCAGTTACACTAACAAGGGGCATGGATTCAACCCATTTGGTAAAATATTCAGTAGCAATGAAGATAAAAACATGCCTATCTTGGGAGTGAGGTAATTTGTGAATGAGATTAAATACCCACATGGAAAATGGCCAAGGATATTTGATATTTTTAAATTTTGATGGAGGTGAATAAATTAGATCATCATGAAGTTGATAAGGAGTACACTTTTTAACTAATTTGATTGCATCATATTCAAGAGTAGGTTAAAAGTAACTCATACTTAGGCATTTGAGGGTTGTAGCATGTCTACTATAGTGGCCACCATAAATTCCCCCATGTACTTGTTCAAGAAGAGGAGGGACCTCATCTTGTATAAAAAATAAAGCAAGGTACCTTCAACATTGTGATAATAAAGGATATTATATCGAAATACATAATTAAAAAGCTTGTTTACAAATATGTGTATTTTAACGAGAGTCTAAGTTAGGAGGATAAGTTTGGTGTTCCAATAATTGAATAACGTCTTTATACCATGGTCTTTGGTGAAGTTTAATATCCTTAATGTGGAAGATAAGTGAATCTGGTGGTTGATTTGAAGATGAATATTTTATTATTTGTATAAGAAAAGTATGGTGAGAAAGAACTTGGTGGGGATGAAAGAGAGATGCTGACAAAGTGAAGGAATCAATAATGGAATTTTGATATCTAGGAATAGGGTCAATAGTGAAAGAGATAAATTCCTTACCAAGATTAGTAGTAATTTGATGATAGGAAATGATATTTTTTCTTTATATTGGTAATCACCATTTACTTGGTGATAGATAAGCTAATAATCTCCTAAAGCATGCAAGTATTGGATGTCTAAATCAAGGGTAGCTCTCATGCTTAAGATTAGATCTTCATATTCAACCATATTATTAGTGACATCAAAGGTTAAGTGAAAAAATAAAGTTATGATTTTACCAAGAGGAAATGTAAGAATGCAACCTACCCAGGCTCCCTGAAGGAATTTAGCACCATCAAAGTGAAGGGCCCAAGTATCCTCATTGAAGTTGACATTAATTTTAGGAAGTTCTTTGATGACTACTTTAGTTTTATTATTATTAGAGGGAATAGAGGATTCATATAGATTATTTTCTTCAATATCAGTGATAAAGTTATGAAAATAATCATTGAGAGAAATAGATTGATTAAGACCTTCAATATGGAAGATATTATCATCGGGCAGACTATTTTAAAGGGGAGAAGTAGATGGTATAGGAGCTGTGATAGTTTGATTAGCTATGACTTGCCCTTTGACAAAATTTTGAGTGATGATGTAGAGATCAAATTCCATAAAGAGGACCATCCATTTATCAATTCTATCTCTAGAAAGAAATGGCTTAGAAAATAAGTGATGAAGGGGGTATGAATGAATGATGACATAAATAGTATAATATAGCATGTAGCGTTGAAGATTTTTAACTGTAAAATATATGGCAAGGTAATCACATTCAATTTTGGTATATCATGTTTCATAATCTATGAGGCCTCAGCTAATGTAGTAGATAACATACTCTCTACCAGTATCATGTTGGACAACCATTGCCCCAACAGATATAGGTGTGGAAGAAGAATAGAGGATTAAGGGTTGATCATTATAAGGAGGATGAAGTGTAGGTGGATGAATCAATGACTTTTTCATGTTATCAAAGTATTCTTGACTAGGGTCCATCTATTTTAGAGCAGTACCTTTCTTGAGAAGAGAATTGATGGAGTGGATACGATACATCATTTTGTGGATGAATTGTCTAATTGCCCCAATTTTGCTTAATTATGAATGTCAAGAATGGAATGAGGAATGGGAATGTTGATGATATCACTAATCTTAGCTAGGTCAACATTGATGCCATGGAGAAAAACTAGGAATCCTAAAAATTTTCTAGATGTGACACCAAAGACACATTTTTAAGGATTGAGTCTAACCCAGTATTTAAGAAGGCAATCAAAAATGATAGTAATATTTGAGGGATGAGCTTTACAAATTTTGGATTTAGTGATGAGTTCATCCACGTAAGTTTCAATAATTTAATGGATAAGATCATGAAATATATGATTCATTGCTCATTGGTAAGTGGCTCTAACATTTTTGAGGCCAAATGGCATTTTGACATAGAAATAGGTACCCCATTCTATGGTGAAAGTGGTCTTATATTGCTCCTCAAGGGAAATGTGAATCTGATTATAGCCCAAGAAGCCATCCATAAGAGATAACATTTTATAATTAGTTGTGGATTACATGATAGCATCTATCAAAGGTAAAGGAAAGTTATCCTTGGGACAAGTGAGGTTAAGATTGTAAAAATAAATACAAATGTAAATGACCATAATGAAATTTTTCTAAATGGGAACAATGTAAGAAACACATTCAGATTAGTCAACTAGTTTGGTAAATTTAGCATCAAGTAATTTGATTATTTCCTTGTGACATAATGTGGAAACCTCATGTGGGAAATTTCTTTGCTTTTGATTAATAGTCTTAGCATCAAGATAAGTGATAATTTTATGCACCACAATGGTAAGATTGATACCAGGCATGTCCTCATAGGACCAATAAAAAAAATCATAATACTTATCAAATAATAAGCTAAAATTATCATGTTTGGTAGGTTAAAGTTCATGAGAGACAATAATTGGTTGAGGACAAGATGGGGTACCATATTCGATATTAGTGGTTTCTCCTATAAGCATGGCAATGTTGTCTTGAAAGTGATATGGTGTATTAGGTAAATAAGAGATTGGATTAGCTTTGATATCAATGATAGCAATAGATTTGTTTAAATAAGGAGATTTAATGTTAAAATTCCCAATTTTATGATGTTATCAAAGAAGTTGAGGTTTATATGTGTTCATGGGAGACCAAGGAGTATATTATAAGATAAGGGTAAATCAAAGACCATAATCTTAGTTCGAACATTTTTAGGTCCAATGCCTAGTGGAAGCCAAATGAAACCAAGTGGTTTTTTATTAGTCTTATCAAAACTATGGTAGGTAAGATGGGTTTGCTTGAGATGATCCTTATTATAACTAAGTTTTTAGATAATACACAAAGATGTCACATTAATACTAGAGCCTTCATCAACTAGAATTTTATAGATAAGGGTAGTATTAATGGTTATTTTAATGAGAAGTTCTAGATCATCAACATGAAAAAAAACTTCATCATTGATCATGTTCTCTTCAAGAAATTCAATAGAAGGCTTGAAATAAGGACACATAGTTTCAATGGTATTTACTTTGGTAGGTTGAGTTTCAATAGAATGTAATTCTTCATCTATAGAGGATGGATCTTAAATTTCTTGGAGTTGTTACATAAGGAACTTGAAATGATAGGGTGAGCTCTGAACTAAATCCATAAGATGAATCTTACAAGGCATAGAGTTAAGTTATTAAAGAAAGTTCCAATGAGATTTAGAAGAAGTATCAGCATGAGGTTTATGAGGTAAAGTATATTTTAAAGGTGTAGATGTGATTGGAGGATCAAAAGGAGGAGGTGGTTCCTCATGAGCTTCTGAAGCTAGATTAGTAGTTGTTGTATCTTTATGAATTTGTTCTTCTAAATATGGATTCTTAGGTTTGGTAATAGAATCTTTGTGAGCTAGTTTATGATGATAATTGATTTTAGCAGTGTTAACATATTGAGAATTTGTATAATATTGATCATAATCAGTATCAACGGCATAAACATCCTTAGTATTGGGTTGATTATTGGTTGTAGAAAAATATTTTTTATTATTTGAGGTAGAAGATTTAGAAGCTTGTCATTTTTGAGAAGCAATGGTGTACTCTTGATGATGAAGGTTGATCATGGTGTCATGATTAAATGAATCACCAAACATATAAGAGATAGTGAATTTAGTGATCCCTCTACAAGATTCATAGGAATGACCAATGTTGACATGGAACCAACAATATAGATTATGGTCATACCACTTGGGAATATTATTAAGATAAATGAAAGGTTTAGAGTGTGGTAAAATTTGTTTCATTTGTTGAACTGAGAGAGGTGTATGAGAAGGTGAAGGAATATTAGTCTCGGGAAATCTTAGTTTCATTTGTAGAGTATTACTAGTGATAGCATTGGTATATGTTTGAAAATATCCTTGTAAGAGTTTAGGATTAGATTCAAATTGCTTCATGAGAAATTCCTGATGTTTAGCTTGGTCAAGAGCTTCATTAAGTGTTTGGGGAGCAAAGGTTCAAACCTTGTATTGAAGAAAATGAGTTAAATAAATGATAAAGAGTTTGAACAAGTTATCATTATTCATGTTATGATTGGCTTTGTGGGCCAACGATTTCCATATTTTAATAAATTCATGAGTTGATTTAGTGGGAGATTGTTTAGCATTGTTGAACTGGCTAAGACAATTTTTTAAAAGATCATTATGTTGAAACTCTTTAACTAAAGGATTGACTAAATAATTGAGTTTCCAAATAAAATATTGGCATAATTAATTGTAAAATTATAATACATCACTAGTAAAGGTTTTGACTAAGAGTTTAGTTGTGGCAAAGGTATTAGTTTGGATGCATTCTTTGTTACGGTTGTCAAAGGCTTTAATAAATGAGGTAGGGTCTTTAGTCCCATCATACTTGATGGTTGGAGATATGTTACCAATATCAATGGATACAATAAATGAATCCAAATGGTTATTTTGAATAGTTTGAAGCATCATGTTATTCATTAAGGGTTTAAGAATAAAATTATCTAAGGCATCTCTAAGAGGTGGAGGAATGTAATTAGGATTAGCTTGAGGATGTATAGTTGGAGGTTGATTAGCCATGTTAATAAAATGTTGGTGAAGTTGCATCATTTGATTGGTGTTATAATTTTGAATTATGTTGATTCTTTGAATAACTTGGGCAAGAATTTGAGTTGTATTAGGAGGTGGATTGGTGTTGGTAAGAGCACCCCCCAAATTGGTATTAGGGGGAGGGTTATTAGAAAATGGATTATTAGTGGGATTATTTATTAAATTTTTGGTGATTACTCCCACATTAGTTTAAAACTTTTAGAGATTAGAAGTATCTTGGTAGGTATAGAAAGGATCATATCCAACAACTTCAGTTTGAGGTGTGATTTGCACCATGTTACAAGTGATGGATGAAAGAGAAGAAGAGGTGCCCTAATAGTGATGGTACTCTTGGGAAGAAAAGAGAGGGAGAAATGAACATACCATATAGTATCTCAATGGATTCAAGCTATCCAAGAAGATTATAATAGGAGACTTCATTATGACTGGAGAGAAATAAACATAATGCTAACAAGGAAAGACAATAAATTAGATCACCAAACAAGGAAGGTAGAAAATAGTATGGGGTCGATTAGGTCAACTTAGCACAAAAAATAAGGCTGATAACTAGTATAGGGTTGATTGTGTTGACCTAACACAATAAACAGAGGATAAAAAAGTGTATAGGGTCAACCAAGTACAATATATAGATAAAATCATATAGCCTATAATAGACTGTGTCAACTTAAATGACCATCAACTAAGACAAGAATAATTTTTTAAGTAGTTAAAAAATTAAGGAAGGCAAAAAATAAATCAATTGGATCAATTATGTCGAACCCATTGAGGCACATATCACAAATCCTTACACAACACTGGCGAATGCAAGTTTTTTCAATATAAATATAGTTGAGAAAAGAGTAAGAAATCAACTTGAAAAGTAAAAGCTAACTAGATCATCAAATTGAATGTTATTTAGATTATTAGAATATAGTTTTAAATGTGATGGGAAGTTGGCTATAAGCAAGGAACTAAAAATCAATATAAGGATAGTTTTAGGACATTTGGGGTGAAAGGGGTCTATATTGGCAATGGTACAGATTTGGTATTGGGGCCTACCCTCTCACTTCACACACCACAATGATAAGGGTGTTGGATGCTTAGCCAGGATATACCATTAAACACATATTTATACTTGTCCAAAAAGCCATGTTGGCTTCCCCCTTGGTGATGAAATCCAAGTAGGTTGGCCTTGGGTAGACAATTATTAAAATGCTTATTTAAGATTTTATGATTTAGTCATGTGTGCATAAAATAGAAAATATTGAAACTAAATGATATATTGAAAACCACCTAACTAGACTATGTGATCTATTCTAAGAATGAAAGTAACAAGAAATGGAAGTGTGAGCTAATTATTGGCATATAAAGGTTAATTCTAACTTTAAAACATGGTACAATATTGATGCAATCTATAGTGTATGCAAAGAATATAGAATAGGATCGATAGTGTCAGATTTATACTATAGAAGCAAAGGTATAAAAATTAATAGGGTCAAAATACTTGACTTAGTTATCCAAATAGCACAAAGAATACAAAACTAGGTTGATATGGTTGATCTGGTTGACTATACAAGGGCAATTTAAAAGAATGTAAACTATGAAAGGAAAGACTATAAGGAAATAGAGAAAGGATAGAATGGAAAATTGGTTAGTTTGAGGAATCATAAAATTGAGATTATTGTCAAAGAACCTTGTTAAATGCTTGCAAATCCTGCCAACAGGGTCGACTTGGTCAACCAAGCTTTGTAGAAGCCTATTGTTGAGTGTTTGAAATGTACAGGGTTGACTAAGTCGACCTATTAATATGGAGTAGATATAATTTTTTTTGAAAAACTATACTAAGTCCACTGAGTTGATCTAATAGCCTATACTTGAAAAAGAACCTGCATAGAAAGTATAGAGTCATATGGATGTGATTATGTGTTAAACTTGTGCATAAAAGTTAGTACTATGTCTATACAGTCAACCCAACATCACAAATATATGATAATAAAAATAATAAAATAAATAAATAAGTGAAACAAACCCTAAAAGGGTTAGATTCATTTCAGGTTCACTAAAATGTATGCAATTAAAAATGCATCATGTCTATAAATCAATCTTAGCTTGGAGAAGAAAGATCATACCATACACTTTTGATTGGGAACACATTTTTTAAGCAAGATCATGACCAATACGGGGATCCATCAGACCCAATTAGGGGATCTCTTACCACAATACACCATGCTAGGGAGGGTTCCAAAGCCTTTGATCTAACACAATCATGCAATAACCCTAAGGGGGTCCTAGGTTTTGATATTTCATCTATACTAATAACAAGTAAAATAAATCCAATCTAGTGATTACAAAAGCTTATGGCACAATATGAGGGGTTAGTAAATAATAAAAACATGTATAAGATAATCTCAATTAAGCTAATTATGAGTAAGACCCTAATACATGGATTATGAAGAGTAATATTATTTGAAGTTATTACTTGTGCTACTTCTATCTACTAAAGAGAGGAGCAAAGTTAGAGAATACTTACCTAAATGATGAACCTATTGAGACTCAATCTCTCACTTGGATAATCGAGCTTCACAATAGGTTGTTGTGGTTTGTAAGGATCATTAAGATAGGAAAAAGCATCCAAGACTTCTCCACAAGACTAGATTCTCTAAGTAAAACCCTAATCTAAGACTCCTCAATTAGAATGGTGGAAGAATAGATTGTAAATAAGTGCAAGAATCTAATACATCTTGATTGCATATATGAAATAATTATGAATCGATCTTGCATTTATAGGTATATTTGACCCTAAACCCTTCCAAACTCTTAGACGATAGGGTCAACCCAGTCGACCTAGCACAATTTTGGATAATTATTCACTAGGTCCCAAGCTAGGTTAGCCAAAGGCTAACCTAATTCCTACATGAAAATATCTTGAAACTGTATAGGGTCAACCTAGTTGACCTAGCACATCTGACTGATAAAGGGGACTTAAGGTGTGGAAAAGAGGGATGAAAAGTGGAAAAATACTGGAGGAGTGTGCAATGGAGGAATAACATCTTAGGGAATGGTTTTTAAGAGCTGGTTGGATTGGTATTAAAGTAGCAATAAGGGACAACAATCCTATGAAGCACCAATAGTCTGCCCACCCCTTTTTTGGTGCACCGTTTAGGACATGCACTTAGAGAGATTGAGTCTCGATAGGTTCCTATAATATGTAAAGTATTAGTAAGTGATAAAAGTTGAAAATATTATATGTATACACATTTACTTTATTATAATAGCAAAAATAAGAAATTTACTTAAAAATCCCAAGTATAAACACACACACACACACACACACACACACACACATGTATACATATAAATATATAACATATATTTTTATAAATTGTTCATAACACACAGATTTTATATATATATATATATATATATATATATATATACATATATATGTATATATAAATATATACATATACATACATATATATATATATATACATATATATAAATATATACATATATATATACATATATATATATATGTATATATATACATTTATATATATATATATGTATGTATGTATGTATGTATATATATAACTCTACCACTATGGCATTTCCATATATCTCTAGGTTATTCTATACATTAACCCTTTTATGAACAAACATTTAAATTTAAAAAGAGTCTCTTTAATTCCTTTAGACCCCAATTTAAAATTCATAATGAACTCTATTTTGGATGTGGTATGTTTTTGACCCCAAAATTATGACACATTCTTTACTCTATTTACCTGAATTTTATATCATACAACTTTGTTTCATACTCTCAAGTATATAATTTTCACACAGTCCTATAAGTATACACTCACATTATCTTTTGTCATATAACTAAGGACATAATCACAAAACTCAAGAATGTCTTGTATTTTTTAGAAACCAACTGTGTATATTTAAATCCATCTGGTTCAAGTAAAAATACACAATCAACTATTTAGCTGAAAACATCATATTCAAACGTTGTCCTAGCCTTTAATTTGTTCATGTTTATAACATAATCCTTGTATATTTGTAAATATACACAAAGTCTTCATAATTTACAATATTTTTAAAGACAAAACACACACACACACACACACACACATATACATGCTTAAAATTTAATATAAACCCATACCTAGATGACATATGTATATATGTTTTCACTATTTATTATCAACCTAAAATGTAAATCAACATAAGTATAACTATGTTTTCATTCTATCACATATACACAGTCTGACTGTATGTCAAATTTTAATGTTAATAATAATCTCAAAACCTTTTGGCTTTGACATATCTATACATGTTCCATGTTTTGAACCACAAATGTGTGTGTGTGTGTGTGTGTGTGTGTGTGTGTGTGTGTGTGTGTGTGTGTGTGTGTGTGTGTGTGTGTGTGTGTGTGTGTGTGTGTGTGTGTGTACCTTATTCTCATAGGCCATATATGAATATATATGTTTTATGCGTCCATGTTTCAAACCCTGTGTATATGAAGAAATATTAGCATTCTACTCATTATTTGTTTATCAAATTTACACAATTCAAAATCATGTGTATAGTCCATAATAATAACTTCATTGTGTATTTATAAAATTTAAAGGAATAATATAAATAATGATCAATTTAAACCATTTTAAAAAACTTATAACTTAGACCCAATTAATATATATACATCCATGTCTATATATCTCCCTATATACAAATATGTATCCATATATTTGTATATATAAATTTAACCTATGCATATATCTTTTAATATTTAATACTTAGTTATGTGTATATTTACTACAATAACATTCACCCAGGGTTTTGATTTTAACTAGGGATTTGTATTCCCATGAATTTAAATTCATTATTCCCTAACAAATCAGCACCCAAAACTAACCAATTTGTAATCTTAGGGTTTAGGAAGGAATTTTGGCTTAGTTATGTGGATGACCCAACCATCCATAAGGTTAAGCCTTTGTTTTATTTCTAATTTTAATTCATTTTCAAACCTTACTAATTTAAATCATACATAGTAATTTTGTAAGAACTTGAAATTAATTACTTTGACAACCTGGTAAGTATCTTCCCAAAATTGAGACAAGATCAACTTGAATCCTTTTCTTCTTGCTCTATTTATTTTTTACCTTCCTTGTCATGCCCTCTTTTCCTCTCATCTCACCTTTATTCTATTCCACTCACCCACTTATATTTGTATGAAATTTTACCAAATTCAAGTCACCATACTGTAACCATATTTTTCCTAGTTAAATAGTGACTATTAACCAGTTAAATACCATTAACCTTGCTTATACACATTGATGCAGGAGCATCCTTCAAAGGATGACATGTTCTGTGATAAATTATCATGTTTTTAGTGTATAAATTCATTTTAAGAGTCTTAGGGTACACTTTGGAATGTTTTCCAAGTGTCTAGAGTTGTTTAGGTAGGCTACATTTCAAATTTGGCATTTCCTACCAAATTCAATAATTTGAATTTTTGAATTTATCAAGCATGGTTTAGGAGTTTTGTGAACATTGAAGGAGTAATCAAGGTTTAAAATTATTTGTGGGGATTATTTAATAAACCATGTTTCTATACATGGGTCTTAATGTACACATGTATGGACAAATCAACATTGATATATGTTCCAATGTGCAAATTTGCTTAATAGTGATCATTGGAAAGATAAAAGTTAGTTAGAATAGTTGAAGTTGATATAAAACTTGTAATTTTTTATTTGGATTCAATTATTGGGATTAATTCATGTATGATAGGGTTCAATACCCAATAAATAAATAATGGAGTCTCTCAAGTTTGAAAAGAAGTGATTACAACTCTATTTTTCTTGTATATGCACATGAAGAATGTAGTGTTTAAAATAAAAAATGATAGAAGATCCAATAATGATGTTCTTATAATGATTTATATGGAGTTGATGATTATATTTCATGTTTATTTAATGTTTTTATGTAATTCATTTGTTTTTTTCCACACCACTTTGCTTAGGATATAATATAGTCATGTTAAGACAATGCATATAAAGATAATCACATATAGAGCATTGTAAATGTGTATAACAGAGGCATAAAAGTGAGTTTTTATTGAATCTAAAATGTTTGAATATTTTTCATAGAACCTATAAATTATTCCCAAGGTTTTAAAACCATTTTTTGAATTCTAAACCCTCAAGACTATGTTGTTGAACCTTGCAGATTGTGTCTGCATACATAGTTGAACAAAAACATGAATGATTAGTGGAAAAAAGGTGTGACTATGTAATTTTAATGGTTGTAACATGTGATTAGAGTTATATTATATCCTATTAAATAATCATATTATTTTTTAACTCTTTATAGAATCCAAAACCTCAAGTTTTTAGCTCTAAGGTACTGTCACAGTCAACCCTGAACTAGGGTTTCAAGAAACAAATTAGATTTCCAAGCATTTCCACCAACACAAATTATTAAAAATTTGTATTTTGAAAATTTTAAATGCATGTTAAGTTATTTTTAATTTTTTTAGTAGATTAAGTATGGTGGAGTATGGTTTTTGGTGATTACGTATGTTGTAGGGTAAGGAAGGCCTAATTAGTCCTAAATAGAGACCTAAAAGGCAATAAAAGTGTGACTTCCAAGAAGATTCAAGATTTGAAATTTCTTGGTTTCTTGGAGAGAGGAAAAAAGATAAGTCATACAATTAAATGTTAATATTTTCTCAAAACTCATCTATACTTGTCCATACAAGGTGAAAAATCCTAAAAAAAAGCTACAAGAATTATCTACTCAAGACAAAGAAGTTGTGTAGATGGTCAAAGAAGTATAGAGATATATAGTGAGATAAAATAAGAGTCTATTAAGAATTTAGTGACCATAAGAAGGATTTCAAATAACACTAAATCATCAATTATTTCTTTATTCATAAAATATCATATGAACCTCAATAACCTTTGCAAAGATTTGTTTTGAAACAAGGTATAAAAGTGTGAGTTTGTTTGTGTTATCTCTGCATCATTTACTATCACAGATTAGGGGATATTGGGAAGGTATTAAGGACACATGGAAGTAAAATTATGAGTATTAGTATCCCAAATAAGTTTTTAATAATTTTATGCATTAGTTTTTGAAGTGAGGAACTTACAAGCAAGGTTGCAAGCCATGAAGTTGGCTCAGAGGAGAGAGATGGACATGGGTGATGTAAGTGATGGAAAAAATGAGATTCATAATGAAGAATAAATAGAGGAATTATATTAATGTATATTTTAAAATAGGTTCATAATATTAGTCCTTGGAGTGACATCAAAACCCAAGATGGAGGTGCTCATGTATGAGGGCAAACTTAATGTGGAAGATCTAGTTGATTGGATCACAATCATGGATAAGTACTTAAATTATAAAGAGGTGAAAGAGAAAAAGAAGTTTATTTTTGTATTAAAAAGGTTTAATTTGCATGAATCCTTATGGTAGGATGTCATATAGGAAGAAATATAAGGGGAAAAGAGAAAATAAGGTCATGGGATAGAATGGTGGCTAAGATGAAAGGCAAATTCATGCCTAAGGACTATCAGACCCACTTGTATAGGAGGCTATAAAATATAAGTAAAAATTATATGATGGTTAAATAATATACATAGGAATTATACAAGTTAACTATATAAGTAAGACACATAGAGGGGGATGCAAAAAAGGTTGATCGATACATCAATGGCTAAAGTTTTTCATTCAAGATGAGATAAGTATTTTGTCATACAAAATAGTTAAGGAGGCATATTAAGTTGCATTGAGGGTAGAGGAGAAGTTTTATAGAATTCAAAGTTAACTAAATAAAGGTAAATTTGGTATAATATATAGAGGTAGAGTCTAGTAAGAAGGAAGAGGACAACTAGGTAACATAAGTTAATGGCAAGGTCAAAGCAAAGAAGTTGGTAGTAGTTCAGAGAGTTTAAATAAATCAAGTAGAGGTGGATATGGATATAGAGGTGGAAGATCACATGGTATAGGAAGAGGTAATAGTTGGTTTTTTATAAAGTGTTTTAAGTGCAATGAATTTACATGACATAGGTCATATGAGTGTCCAGAAGACATCCAAATAGGTATATCTTAGAGTGAGAGTAGAAACCAAGTGGTTCATCAAGAAGAGGATAGTGTAGATTCATTTCCAAACTCTATGGAAGAACCTAAAATAAGGGAAATCTTGCTGATGAGGATATTACTTTGAAGACTAGCCATGAAGAGAGAGAACCAAAACAAAGAAAGATGTTATTCAAGACCATGTGGAATAATAAAGGTAAGTGTTAAAAATTCATAGTTGATAATGGTATTACAAATAATTTTGTGTCTTCCTTGATGGTTTCAAAGCTAAGATTATAAATTAACAAGCATCTAAGTCCTTAAAAAATTTCTTGGATCCAAAATAGTCATCAAGTCCTAGTGAATGAACAATGATATGTAGATTTGTAGATTGGGGGTATAAAGACATTCTTATGTGGTTTATTTCTCATTTATGTGTGTATACACATAATATTTTCAACTTTTATCTAATAATGATTCTTTACATCTTCCAAGAACCCATAGATACTTAATCTATCTGAGTGCATGTCTTATGAGGTACACCGAGAAAGGGGTTAATAGACCATTGGTGTTTCATAGGATTATTGTCCCTTATTTCCCATTATTTCTAATGCAACAAGCTCTTGAAAACTATTCCCTAAGATATTACTCCTCCCTTTCACACCCTCTAGTCTTTTTGCTCTTTCCATCCCTCTTTTCCTCACCTTAAGCCCCTCTTTTCAATTTATTGTAGAGGGTTAATTGGGTTGACCCTATACAATTTCAAGATTTTTAACTTAAGAATTAGGTTAACCTTTGACTGACCTAGCTCGAGACCTAGTGAATAATTATCCAAATTTGTGCTAGGTTGACTAGGTTGACCCTATCAATTGTGATTTATGGAAGGGTCGAGGGTCAAATCCACCTAATTATGATTTAGTGAATAAATACAAGATAATTTCATCATTATTTCAATATGAAATCAAGATTTATTATTCACTCATGCTTCTTTACAATCTACACTACCACCATTCTACTTAAGGAGTCTTAGCTTAGGGTTTCTAATTGGAAAATATAGTCTTGTGGATAAGTCTTGGATGCTTTGACATTTCTTATTCATCCTCACAAACCATAAAAACCTATTACAAATACCCATTGGCCAAGGGAGATATTGAGTCTCGATGGGTTCACATTCAGGTAAGTATTCTCTAATTTTGCTTCTCTCTTTAGTAGATAGAAGTAGCATAAGAATTGGCTTTAAATAATATTACTCTTCATATTCCATGTATTCGGGTCTTACTCATACTTAGCTTAATCAATATTCTCTTATACATGTTTTGATTTTTTACTAATGCCTCATGTTGTGCCACAAGCTTTGGTGAGCACTAGATTAGATTTACTTTACCTGTTATTAATTTAGGTGAAATATCAAAACCTAGGACCCCCTTAAATTTATTATGTGATTATGTTAGATTGAAAGCTTTGGAACCCTCTTTAGCATGGTGTATTTTGATAAATGATCCCTTAATCAAGTCTAATAGATCCCCATATTATTTATGTTCCTACTTAACAAATGCATTCCCAATCAAAAGTGTAGGTATGTTTTATATTCTCCAAGTTAGGATTAATTTATAAACATGATGCATTTTTTATTGCATAAATTTTGGTGAACCCAATGTGAACTAAACATTTCAATATTTTTTCACTTATTTTTCATTATTTGATCATTATTTTTATCATATATTTTCCATACTGGGTCAATTGCATTAACACGGTTCTAACTTCTATACATGGGTTTAAAACACAGTCACATCCATATGACTCTATTCTTTTTAGCAGATTCTTTTTTAGGTAAATACTACCAAATCAACCTAGTTTACCTAGTATAGTTTTTTAGACTTTTAGACATCCAGTCTAGACTACTGGGTCAATCCAATTGACCCTATACATTTGAGGCACTCAACAACAGGCTTCTACAAAGCTAGATCAACTCAATCAACCTTGTTAGCAAGATTTGCATGTATTTATCAAGGTTCTTTGATAGCAATCTCATTTCTCTACATCTTTAGAACCATCAAGGTTCCTTTTTATCCTTTTTCTCTTTTCTTATAGTATTTTATTTCATAGTTTTCAATATTTAAAATTGACCCTATACTTTCAACTAGATCGACCCCATCGACCTAGATTAGTATTCTATATGTTATCTAGATAACTAGGTCAAATCTGTCAACCCTATTCATTTTAGACATTTGATTCCATAGTATAGAGGTAAAATTATCAACCCTATTTTATACTTTATGTATACACTATCGACTGTATTGACACTATACTATGTTTCAAAGTTGGAATTAACCTTTATATACTAGTAATTAGTTCACACTTTCATTTCTTCTTTCTTTTATGCTTAGAATAGATCGCATATTCTAATTATGTGGTTTCAAATTTACTATTTGGTTTTAATATTTTCTATTTTATGCACACATGACCAAATCACAAAATCTTAAAAAATAATTTTAACATTTATCTACACAAGGCCTACTTACTTGGATTTCATCACCAAGGGGAAAACTGACTTGGTTTTTTAGACAAGTGTTTAAGATAAAAAATTCACTTTTATGACTAAAAAGAAATAAAGAGATAAAAGATGTGGAAAAGGGTAAAATATATATGGTATAATTTTTTTTTAGAAATGCGTGCATGAACTAGATGAAGTGGAGAACTCTTTTTTGTCTAGGGGAAGATGAATTACATAAGAAAGCATTCAAAGAAAGATTATTCATTAGATAAGGATGAAGGGTGGATTTCATAGCTGGTGTTAGATCCAAGAAAGTGTGAGCTATCTATGGAGGCTGTCAATCCACACCCGTAAAATAAGTTAATGTTGAAAGTAGATGACTGAAATCAAGCATACACAAAAGTAAACAAGATGAATACTTTGTTAATGTAAGATAAATATTTAATAAACTAACAAAAGAGATGATAATTTACTAAATGAATGTTTTTTTCTAGTCTGGTTTGGCCTCGCCTGGTATAGAAAATGAGAAAACAAGGTCTGGTCAATGGTTGGTTAAATAGTAAAAAATAAGGGTTTTGGTCACAAAGGGTTAATCAATAGTGGTTATGGGTAACCATCAGCAGTTAGGGGTGACCATCATAGGTTAGGGGTAATTGTTATTAGTTACCTTATGGGACTAGGAATGCTCATAATGTACATAAGAAGATATTTATAGATCTAGTACAATTAAGGGTACATGTCTATTCAAGATATGGTAATAATAAGATGAAAAGGTAAAGGGTCCAAAGTAACTAAAATGATATGGGAAGGGTGTAAGGAGGAGGATCCTAATAGAGATATTAAATTATATGGAAATTAAATATAAATGAAAGTAATCAAAGGCTTACCTGATCCTAAAGAGATTTGTGGTAGCATAACATTGCTTAAAGAAAAGCTAGAGGAAATTTTCTAGAGGTTCAAGTTGATGGTTACTGGAGACACCTACATGAAGAATATTCAAATTCATGGAAGACTTGAATATCTATATGAAGATATCCTAAATGTATAATTTGGATATGCCTTTTCTAGATATTTTTCTCCTCTTGCTCACTTCCTTTTATAAGTAAAAGGTCATGGAGTAAGAAGATAAGATTTGTAGGTTATGAGGTGTTTGTGATGTGTTAGAAGATGAGTCAGAGAAAAGTATTAAATTTTATTCCTGATTACCTCATAAATAGCTAGTGATGAGTTACCAGTCTGGGGACATAACCATTGATGCTTAGGGTAATCATCGATGGTTAACCCTAATCATTGGTTGTCAAGGTGTCAAACAAAAATGGGTTTGAAGAGGGTCAAAGGGTGGATAAAGGATGTTAGCCAGAAAAATTGAGTTGAGTTGGTGAAGTTTAGGTAACTTGGACTCAAGGTGGGTCAAGACAAGTTAGATGAATGTGTAGTTGAGTCAGGAGAAAGAGACGATCAAGGCACTTTGATGATTATAACTGAGTGTGCAGTTTTCTAGTGTCTACATTTTGCCCCTTTTTGTTAGGTGGATTGTATTTTTAGGCTAAAAAATAAAAATGGGTCATGTGGTTGTAGGTTTTTTGAATTTCACTTTGCCCCCCAAGTATGGGAGGAGTTTTCCCTCAAACCAGGAGAAGATGAGGCAAAACTGAATCAGATTGAAGTCTGATGAATGGTTTATGGTTAGTCATAAAGGTGGGTGACTAAATGATGGTTCAAAGTTGGGTATTTGTAATTAAAACATGCACACAAGATGAAATAAAGATGAGATAGCCAAGATTTTGTAAGGACTAAGGATGTTAATGTTGATAAAAATAAGCTCGGTGCTAAGAATATAGGTAAACAATGGACAATGTGACCATATTGTGATGGTTCGGTACACTTTTTAGTCTTCTAAGCAAAATGGATCGGTATTCATGGGGGTATCTAAATTTAAAAGTGATCTTGTGTGTGGGTATCTAAAATTAGAAGTGATCCTATAGAGGAATCCAATTTTCTAGTCATGCATTAAGTGAAAAACTATTTGAATATTTGAATGGTCAACATGGTAAATTTAGTCACTACAGTCAAAAAGACCATGACAAGGTCATCACAAAAAGATGCAAAAGGTTTGGGTCAAGATGGTCAATGTTTGAGGTGTATGTGATGAGATGATAATGGTCTATAGTAATATTTAAAAAGGGAAGTTGAGTGGACTCCATATGCACAAGGAAAGTGAACATGATTTACACAATTTCATGGATATAGGATCCAATAGAAACTTCAAGCCATAAGTAGTTCTGGTACTGGGATAGTGATGTAGAGAAAAGTGATCTCCAAATGGTTAGAAAGGGTGGAAAAAATATAATCTAAAAATGGTTGATAGACAAAAGATGGGTAGAAATATAATGATCAATGGTTGGGTGAAAGGTATATTAGAAAATGGGTGGTCGAGTTGACTCCATAAGCATAAGTCAAATGAACACTACCTACATAGTTTCATGGATATAAGTTCTAATAGAAACTTTAAGATGTATGTTATTTTGGTTTTGATTGGATAATTGTTAAAAGAGGAGGGAAGAAAGAGAAGATTAATCTCCAAAAATCTTAGGGAATTAAATTCCCTAAATAGGTTGAGGTGGTTTTAAAATGAGTTTCCCCAATTTGACATACCACATGGTCTAGGTTTTGTTGAAGGTAGTGTTGGTTTTGATCAAATAAAGTAGGTCAATAGAGGGTGGAGAGTAATACTCTCCAATAACTAAGTGATGTATAAGGAATATCCAAGATAGTGGCCTTGTTTGGTTTGGGGGTGAGGTTATGAAAAGGTGAAATGTGGTATAATTGGAGACACATGCTTCCAATAGTCAATAATAGAAGGGAAAGAAAAGAAGCATGATGCCTTTTCATTGGTAAAGATAAAAAACATCACCAAAGTTAGTTAGGGCTTAGTGAACCTTATCATTTTGAATACTTCACATAAGCATACTTTGGTTGATATAATTATGTCTTGATCACGTTGTGTTTAGTAACCTCAAAATATCATGATTCATAGAGAATGGATGAAGGGGAATAAGTGGTAAGTGAATGGTTTTTGGGTGGATAGAGAAGATAACTTATGTGGGAAATATTTCCCCTTTTATAGGTAACCTAAGAACCAAATTTAAACATGTCCATGTCTTATTCTTGGTGTATAATGATCAATATGGGAAGTCTACTAGAGGGAAAGTTGATTACAACTTTTTGGGGATTTTTATTTTGTTTTGAGAAAGGGTCTGTTTGTGCTTTTCTTTTCTTTTTTTTACTTTTGATAAGTTTTGTGAAGATGATCAATGTGGGAAGCTTCAAATAATTACTTTTAATATATATGTGACTTAGCCATCCTTTGAGGGAGTGGTCTAAGTTTATAATTTTTTGTTGTCATCCTTCAAGGGAATAGTCTATCTTTTAAGCAATGTTCAAGAAATGGGGCAGCTATCCTTCAAGGGAATAGTTTGTAGAATGATAAAAATTTTGTGACCCAAATGATATATTGTGGTATCCAAAATTGTTTTAATGCTACTTTTAGACATGGAAAAATCTAATAAGGCTTAAATGTGTACCTTTATGAGGGAAAACTTTTAGCACAAGAACGCAGTGGAGGGTGGAAAGGAATGGGTTCTAAGAGACAAAAGACCATGGGATTTCATCTCATAAAAGACAAAAAGTATCCATGAGAACCATCTTATGGGTAGAGATGGGGTACCCATATTCAATATTAGTTAATAGTTGTGATGGATAATACCATGGTTCTATTTTAATCAAGTTGTCCTCAAAAATAGAGGAAAAAAGGAGTGTGAGGGTGGAAAATCTTGTGAATCAAGGGATGAGCTTAAGTTAGACAAGAAGGTGAGTTCGATCCTTGTTTTAACAGGAGAAAGGATGCAGATGCAAAGCATTAAGATGCTTAGGTTCTAGTTTTCCTTCAAGGGAGGACAAATGATAAGCTCTTGATCTATACGTATGGTGATGATGTAGGGTCCAAGATAGTTAAAGGCAAACTTTCCTCTTTTTCTTTTCTCTATGTTAGTGACATGTTAGTTTTCTTTGAGGATAATATCTCTGAGTTTGAATTCTCACTCTCTCAATTTTTTTATAGACATGTGTGATGCACTCTTGGTAGACATGAAGTTAGTTAAGTGATGTGAGGTGATGTCATCAAGTATCTCTAATTAGGATAAACATTCTTGATGATAGTCACCTTCAGAAATAATGTCTTTCAACAATATGCAAAGAGAGGGAATTTGTACTTCAATAGGCAAGACTACCTCTACTCTGAAGACAAGGGAGAAAGGGGTAGTAATTATATAGGTTTGAATGCTAGTGTGATAGGCCCATAAAATGAAGGGGATATGTAAGTGCCAATCCCATCTTGAATCATTGATGACCATAGTCCTGAATAATTTTATGAAGGAGATCATGTAAGATTTAAGTCATTGCCTGTTGATAGGTTTCCCCAACGTTCTTCAAACTGAAGGGCATGACCCTATAGTAAAAGGTTCCCCATGGGGTGATAAAATAGGTTTTATATTGATCTTTTGGGGTAATCAAGATTTTATTATATCCTAAGAACCCATCCATAATATATAACATTTCATGGTCAATAGTAAGGTCAAAAAATTGGTCGATGCTAGGCAAAGGAAAGTCATCCTTTGGACAAGCAAGGTTAAGGTCATGAAAGTCAAGGTAGAGGCAAAGTCCCCTTATGGGTTTGTTGATAGGGAAAATGTTAGAAACCCATTGAGGATAGTCTATGGGTTGGATGAAGTCTACAAATAAGAGACATTGTAGCTCTTCTTTTACAAGAAGTGTGATGCAAGGATGCATCCTACAAAGCTTTTGGTGCATGGGTTTGGCAACAAGATAGGTGAAAATGTTATGAAAGGAAATAAAGGGGTCGATTCTTGATATGTCCTTATAGGAAAAATCAAATGAAATGCTACAGTTATGAAGGAAGGAAGGAAAATCTTATTGCTCCCTAGAGTCTAAAGATTGACTAATTTTGACTATGTGGGGATTATCCTGAGGACCCAACTTGACCTCTATGGTAGATTCATTCAACATGGTATGTTTCTTGAGAGGAAGATATTTATGGATAGAATCATTTTTTTCACCAAGGTAGGTGAGAATGGAATCATTATCATGTTATCAAATAGTATGTATGATAGGAGAACTATATTCAATCATGTCAGGATGGATGAGAGGAAGCGTTTTAGTTTGGTCATCCTTTTGATAGATCAATGGGCCCAAACTAAAAGTGTTGATCAAAAAAAAAGTTAGGAAGAATAACCTCAAAGTATTTAGACTTTGAAGGGGAATGGGTTTGTGAGGAATAGGTTTCATTCTAAATGTTGGGGATGGGTTTTGATGAATTGGTGGGTTCTTTAGGTGGTTCAAACCCAAGGCCAAAGGACTCCTAAGGCTTTTGGGTTTTGATCATGGGTAGCTCATGGGGTACCTATTCATAAAGGCCAAGACTGAATCCTTTCTAGGCACACCTCTTAAGATAGAGTTTATAAAATGCTAGTTTATCAAGGTACAAGATGTCTATGGTAAATGGTTTGGTGGAAGAGGTAATGGTAGGAGAAATAAGTGGATGATCAAGTCCCCAATAGATGAGGTTAGTTTGATGGTTGTGGAGCCCAAAAGGAATGATGGTACCAATGTTGGGGTCATATATGGGATCATGGATGAGGCTCCCATACTCTTGAGGAGTGGGGAAAGAATCCAAAGATAAAAGATGATATTATCCTAATGAGAGATGTTGGAATGTGGGTTCCAACGGGTCTTCTATGGTAATTTAAGAGGAAGGGATGAATGAGATCATTGAAGCTTCCTCATGTGTAGTGGTGGAAGTGTTGTTAGTGGGTGGTGAAGTGGATGAGGCAAGAATGAGGACATCATTTGGACAATAGTTCATATTGCATGAAGTGAAGGGACTTGGGTCAGCTTTGATGGTAATGACTTGACCTGCATTCTCAAATTTGACACATTAGTGTAAGGTGGAAGGGACACAACTCATGGAATGAATCCAAGGGCATCCAAGTGAAACATTGTATTGTAACTCACCCTCTAAAACATATAAGAGTTTAGGAATAGTACAAGGTCCTTAATAGATGTGAAAGATGACCATGCCCAAAGTGGTAGCCATGGTGTTATTGAAAGAGTGAAGGACCACTGTAGTTTTGAACATGATGTTCTTGGGTAGTTATAGTTAGTCATAAGTATGTGAGGAGGTAATATCAATACTAGTTCCTCCATCAACCATCACCCTTTTAATGTGGGTTTAGTATGTGGTGATAAATAAGGGAGGATCAAGATCCTTAGGATGAATAGATGGAATCTTATAATATTGAAATGTGACAAGGTTGGAATGGTGAAGAGCACCAACAAAGGTAGCTAGAGGTTGAGGATCATGTGGTTAAACCTAAATGGATTGGAGGGTCTCAATAAGTGCTTGGAGATGATGGGGTGAGGTGTTAATGAGTTCATAAAGACTCATCTTCACTAGAGTTTGGTGAAGTTACTTAAGCACTATGTGTTGCAAGGATTCAGATGGGTTGGTAGAAGGGACATCCAAAATGGATATCTTGGGTTTTGGTGATGGTGTAGGTAAAGGTGAGGGTATGTGAGGTTTGCTGGTAGGTTGAGATTTAGAAGGGTATATCCATGGGATGGACACCGTAGCTTTCTCTTTACCCTTTTATTGGGCTCTAGATCAGGTGACCATGTAGATCGTATGGATAAGGGGAGGTGTTGGACTAGGTGGTTATTCTACTTCCTCCTCACTTTTAGATGAGAGTGTGGGAAATGGTATGGTTTGGAAGGGTTGAATGCATGGTTGAGTTGGTAATGGGATAAGAGATGGTTCATATAAAAACAAATCATCCTCATCCATCAAGTTATGGACAAGGGTTTGAAGAGATTTACAACCTTACATATCATGTCCAGGTGTTCTATGATAGGCATAGATTAGTTGGTCATTAAACCAAGATGATGTAGGACATGAGTGGTCAAATTTATTAGAAGTAGATAGAGGAAGTTTTAGGATGTAAAGTGGGAGTCCCTTTTGGAGGATGTCTCACCCTGGATTTGGAAGATGATTGAATAGTTTTGGTGAATGGTTTAGGTTGGTGTTGTGTAGTTGGGGTTAGCTTTATAGAGGATTTATAAGTTAAGGGTGTTTATTTGATTATAAGTGGGAGAGTAGTGAGGGAAAGTTTATCCAAAAATGAGGATGATGAGGTTGATGATTTAGTAGAAGATGTAGGTGAGGAAAAGGTGAAGGCTGGTGGGATAAGGAATTTGGAATAGGGAAAGTGGAGGGATGAGATCCTAAGAAAGAAGTTAAGGTGGAAGGAAGTGGTATGGGTCTAGCTCAAGTTAGAGACTTGATTGGTTTGATCCTTTTAATGGGTTTAGTGGGTGTTTGTTTCAATATTTTAGGAGGGTTCAAGTCCAAATTCAAAGGTGGATGAACAATATTGGGAGTAGGAAGTATCCCTAGGTTTTTTATGGGTTTGGTTTGGGATATGATGGGTTTAGTTTGAAGGGTAGATGATGATTTGGGAATTTTGAGTGGAAGAAGGTGGGAAGGTTCTCCCAAAGTCATGGAAGAAGAAGGGTTGGTTGGAGGTATGATGGGTTTATAGGTTGAAGGAAGTGTGGTTAAAGGCTAAGGTTGGATTTGATAAGGTAGACCCAGATGATGCCAAAAAGTGGCTCTATCTAGGGTAGGTTAAGAGGTGAATGCTATATTTTGAACCAATCTAGAAAAAGGTTTATAGACGGGCTTAGTTTTTTCATTCTTAGTTTCAAAGACTAATCCTTTAAGTGGAGGTGAGGGAATGTTGTTGGGAGAGGGCTGTAAATTATGGGAGGATGATCCTGCCATGGAAGGTGTAGGTGAAGAGGTTTCCTCTTTTGGATTTTTTTCAAAAGAGAGGTTGGGTTGTTTAATGATAGATGTGATAGGTTTAAATGAGGGGATGGATATGGTTTCTTCCTTTGGTTGAATCTCCAAAGGAATGGTAGGTGAGTTCTCCCCCATGGGTGAATAAATGGGTGGATAGGTGGTTGAAGTAATGATTGCCTCTTTTTGGTTTTTCTAAATGAGGTATGGGTAAGTTGATGGTTTTCTCAAATGAGGAGAAGGGTGAGGTGGTTTCCTCAATTTGGATATCTAAAAGAAGGGTTGGCGAGTTGGATACTTAAATAAGGGGGATGGATAAAATAGAGGTTGAGGTAATGGTCTCCTCAAAAATGGGTTCATCAATGATTGCATCAACCGTATTGACCTCATGTGTGTGAGATGATTTGGGTTAGTTTTCATTACAGTTGGTAGATGGTATATGGTTGGGAAATGGTTATGAAAAATGTCAAGAAATTGGTTAGGGGGTGCATTGGGATTATCAAATATGAGTTCCCCTTTGTCAATCATGTTTTGGACAATCATTTTAAAGGTATTACACCTAATCACATCATGTCCAATAACGTGACAGTATGTAAATGAATCATTTTCATTGTACCAACAAGGTGTGGGGTGAGTATTGTATAATTATTGAGGAGGTTTTATGGGTGAAAGTTGTATGATGTTTGCTTTGAGTATTTTCTCCAAAACTAAAGTGTAAGATTATATAATAGGAGTTTATTGTACTAGAGGTCCATGGGTTTGATTTAGGTTGAATCATTTGAAATAGTAAGATGAATTTTTTGAGGGTTGGATTGGTTGACATTTAGAGGTGGAGTGGTTTTGAGAACAACAAAGTTGGCCGATGCCTTAGATTTAGAAGGGTTGGATTGATTGGTGGGTTTTTATGATGAGGAAGGATCATTAGATTTAGAGGTATAGTTCTTGTTTTGAAGTTTTAATTTTCCTTCCTTGATGGATCAAATTTTTAGTTTTTGTACCATGGTAAAGGCCTCATCAAAAGTTTGGAAAGTTTCAACTTTGAGAGTGGGTGAAATGTTTTTGGCTCAAACTCCTGAAAAGAGCTTAATCAATTTAGATTGTGGTAATGGGAAAGAAAGTTGGTTGATGAGACCTCTCTATCTAACAATGAAATTAGAAACTAATTCATCATCGAATTGTTTAATGGAATAAAGGTCAATTATGAAAACCTTTTTAGATATGTTCACTAAAAAGTGATCTAAAAAGACTTGGGTGAGTTGGGTGAAAGAAAAGATGGAGTGTTTGGTGAGAGCACTATACCAATCAAGTGTAGGTATTATCAAAGACATGGGGAAACTTCAAAGGAGGAGGGCATCATCATGTGTAATTAAATAACATGAATGGTGAAATTCCTTCAAATGTTGTTGTGGGTCCTCTTTGCCTTGAAATTTGGAAAATTTAGGCAATTCCCATTGAGGAGGATAGGATTGGATTGGGATGGATGGGTGGATAGGTTCATTTCATATTTTTATGGGTTCCTAATATGGATGATTCAAGATTGGTCATTTTGTCAATTAGCATATTGACCAAGTTAGTTTGAGGTTGGGTAGATGTAATATTGTAGGATAGGTTGGGTTGAGGTTTGGTAGATGAAACATATTGATAAGGAGGTTGTGAAGATGTTGTATAGTGGTAGGTGGCTATAATAGGTTGAGATGGTTCCCCATAAGAATTCATGGGTGCATAAGAATGAGTTGAAGGGGATATGTAACCTTGTGGATTAGACACATATTGATGAGAGGTTACAAGAATTTGTTGAGAGGTTATTGTAATTGGAGGTATAGATGTATAAGTGGGTTGGGGTTGAGTTTGAGTAGTGACTCATGTGTTGATAGGTGGAAGAGTTTGACGTATAGAAAGTACCATGTTTTGAAGATGGGTATAAGTTGGTTGGGTGGTGATAGTGGAAGGAATGGTGGAAAGAGGGGTAGAAGTTACTCCTAAGGTGGGTGTGAGATAAGTAACAGGAGGTTGGATTACCCCTACATTAGATGTGTTGGTTGGTGTAGGGTTCATTTGATCATTGGTTGGAATATTGGATTGGATTTGGGTGGTGGTATAAAATGAGTTATGGGTAGAAGATGAAGCTTGGGTAACCAAGTGTTGGGTAGAAGTAACACCTACCATAAACTCATGAGGCATGCCTAAAGGAGGATCCATGAGAGGAACTAAATAAATTGGGGTATGATGATCTAATGTGTTGAGATAGTGTTGAAGGGAAATGGGGTTATTGTCAAGGAAAGTGGTGAAATCAACATCACCCTCAACAAAAATCTAAGGCATGGTAGGTGGGGGAGAATGATGAGGAGAACCATCAACCTCTAAATTATACCCCATGGATGATGATGAAGAAGAAGAGGTAGGGATGTTCGATGGGTATGATTCCTCAATCGTTGCTTGGTAAAAACCATGTGAGGAATTGTAAAAGAATAATGAACATATCACCTCAAATAATGAATAAGAAAAGAAAGGTTCAAGGCAAACAAGGCAAAAACCAAAAGCATACTTAATCTTAGGATTCATTATAAATCACTTTCGGCTTATGCCTTAGAGAGTGTGAAATAAGTTTGGATTGTGAACCAGGTAATAAAAGAGCAAGCTAAGGGATGGGTTTAGGTTTGTTATGGTGCTAAAAAAGAATTTGTACTAGACTGAGTACATGTCTTGGTATTAGGGGCTTGTTCCCCTCACTTCATGAACCCAAAGCTGAGCTGGGTTGCTTAGCAAATAGATACCATTTGTTTAGATTTTATACTCCACTAGACAATGGAGTGGGTCCTCTCCTTGGTGATGAAATCCAAGTAAGTCACCATAAAGGGTAAGGTGATACAATGGGTGATGAAATCCCAATGGGCCTTGTCTCAAGTATGTTATGATGTTTGTTTTTTGTGTGAGTGGTTTAGTTTGGTAACATAAGTGTACTAAAAAATTTTCATGATGCTTTAATTAACTAGGTGAGGTGAATCAAGAAAGCAAACCATGAATGCAAATATTTATTTTATACCCAAAAGAAAATGTTCAAATTTCATTTGATGAGCATAAAATAAAGGAAGAAAGGGAACTAGGCCCCACAACAAGAAGAAAGGGAACTAGGGTCCCATTGGGCGTGCAAAAACTTTTAAGCTAGAATTTTTACCTTTATGACTAAGAATAAATAAAGAGATAAAAGTTGTGGAAAAGGGTAAAATAGATATGGTATAAAAACCTAGTAGAAATGCACACATGAACCAGATGAAGTGGAGAACTCTTTTTTGGCTAGGGGAAGATGACTTGCATAAGAAATCACTCAAAGCAAGATTTTTCATTAGACAAGGATGAAGGGTGGATTACCTAGGTGGTGTTAGATCCAAGAAAGTTTGAGCTATCTATGGAGGCTATCAATCCACATCCATAAAATAAATTAATGCTGAAAGTAGATGAATGAAATAAAGCATACACAAAATTAAACAAGATGAATACTTTGATAATGTAAGCTAAAGATATAATAAACTAAAAAAATAGATCCTAATTTACTAAATGATTTTTTATTCTATTATGGTCTATTCTGGTCTAGCCTGGTACAAAAAATGGGAAAATAAGGTCTTGTCAATGGTTGGTTAAAT
The DNA here is from genome assembly GCA_037957365.1 of Torreya grandis. NCBI lineage: Eukaryota > Viridiplantae > Streptophyta > Pinopsida > Cupressales > Taxaceae > Torreya > Torreya grandis. Next base: position 631,906 of record JARHVA010003190.1, on the reverse strand, counting down.
GGTAGAAAATGAGGGTTTTGGTCATAAAGGGCTAACCGTTAGTGGTTATGGGTAATCATCATTGGGTATGGGTAACCATCAATAGTTACTTGATGGGATTGGGAATTCTTAGAATGTATATAAGTAGAGATTTATAGATCTGGTACAATCGAGGGTATAGGTTTATTCAAGATCTGGTAATGATATGATGAAAAGGCAAAGGGTCCAAAGTAACCAAAATGAGATGGGAAGGGTGTATGGAGGATGATCCTAATAGAGATATTTAAGTAGATGGAAAGGAAATAGAAATGAAAGCAATCAAATGCTTATCCTAAAGAAATTTTTGGAAACATAACGGTACTTGAAGGAAAGCTAGAGGAAATTTTCTATAGTTTCAGGTTGATCGTTGCTAGAGAAACCTACATGAAGAATATTTGAATACCTAAAAGAATTGAATATCTGTATGAAGATAGACTGAATGTAGAATTTGTATATGCCGTTTCTATATATTTTTTCCTCTTACTCACTTCCTTTTATAAGCAAAAGGTGATGGAGTAAGAAGATAGTATTTATAGGTTATGAGGTGTTTGTGATGTGTTAAGAGATGAGGTGGAGAAAAGTATTAAATTTTTTTCTTGATTTCCTTGATAAAATTTGGTGATGAGTTACCAAATCAGTGACATAACCATCGATGGTTAGAGTAAATATCAATGGTTGCCCCTAACCGTCAGCAGTTGAGGTGCCAATAAAAAGTGGGTTTGAAGAGGGTCAAAGGGTGGATAAAGGGTGTCATCTATAAAAATTGAGTTGATTTGGATAAGTTTAGATAAATTGGACTCAAGGTGGGTTGGGATAAGTTAGATGAATGTGAGGTTGCATCAAGAGAAAGAGAAGATCAAATCACTTTTATGATTGGAACTAAGTGTGTGGTTCTCTAGTGTCTACACCATGTATAAACACATGGTTAATGGTATATTTTGGCTAAGAACACAACACCCTTATCACTATGGTGTGTGAAGAGAGGGGTTAGGCCCCAATACCAAGCCTATACCATTGCCAATATAGATCCCTTTCAGTTCAAACATCTTGAAACTATCTTTAGACTGCTTTTTAGTTCCTTGATTACAACCAACTTCATATCACATTTAAAATATTATAAGAATATAACAACATTTAGGTTGACCATCTAGTTAGCTTTTTCTTTCCATGTTGATTGCTTGATATTTTCTCAATTATGTGTTATATTGCAAAAACTTACATTAGCCAATATTAGTACAAAGTTTTATGTTGGGTGCCTTAATTAGATCAACCCTATTGATCCAATTGATCATTTGTTTCCCTTCAGTTTTTACTTTTCTAAATATTTTCAAAATTATTCTTATCTTAGTACATGGTAATTTTAGTTGACATAGTCTATTATAGGCTATTTGATTTTCCCTCTCTATTGTACTTAGTCTACCCAGTTGACCCTGTATACTTTTCTAGCCTATGTTTTCTATGTTAGATCAACCCAGTCAACCCTGTACTATTTGAAATCCTTTTTTTCTATGTTAGGTTGACCAAATGTACCCTAGACTATTTTTTTCCTTCCCTATTTTTTGATCCAGTTCATTATCTTTCTTTGTTAGGATTATGTTCATTTCCTTCCAATCATAATGAAGTCTCCTATCAAAATCTTATTGGATAGCTTGAATTTATTTAGATAATATATGGGACGTTCATTTTTCCCTCTCTTTTCCTCCCAAGAGCACCATCACTCTTGGGGTACCTCTTCCCCTTATTCATCTATTACCTATAACATGATGCAAATCACACCTTAATATGAAGTTGATGGGTCTAATCCTTTTTATACTTACCGAGATACTTCTCATCTCCAAAATATTCAAAATAATGTGGGAGTAATTGACAAAATTTTAATCAATAATCCCACTTATAATCCATCTTCTAAAAACCTTCCCTTTAATATCAAATTTGGGGAATGCTCCTACCAACACCAACCCACCCCCTGATATAACTCAACTTCTTGCCCAAGTTATTCAAAAAATGAACATAATCTAAAATTATAACACCAATAAAATGACACATATTTAAAAACATTTGATTAATATGGATAATCAACCTCCAACCATCCATCCCTAAGCTAATCCCAATTACATTCCTTCACCTCTTAGAGATGCCTCAAGCAATGTTATTCCTAAACCCATAATGAATAACAAGATGCTTAAAACTATTCAAAATGAGCCTTTAGCTCCCTTCATTATGTCCATTGATATTGGTAACATATCTCCAACTATAAAATATGATGGGACTAAAAACCTTGCCTCATTTATTAAAGTCTTTGGCAATCTTTACAAAGAGTGGATCCAAACTAATACCTTTGCCACAACTAAACTCTTAGTCAAAACCATAACTAGTGATGTATTAGAATGGTATAACCAATTACCCCAACATTCTCTTTGGTAACTTGAATATTTTATTAATCCATTAGTTAAAGATTTTTAACACAATGATCTTCCTAAAATTTGTCTTAGCCACTTCATCAATGTTAAGTAATCTTCTTCTAAATCAGCTCATGACTTTATCAAAAGATGGAAATTGTTGGCTCACAAAGCCAACCATAACATGACTGATGATAACTTGTTCAAACTCTTCATCACTAATTTGAATCCTTTTATTTAATACAAGGTTCAAACTTTTTCTCCATAAATACTTAATGAATCTCTTAACCAAGCTAAATGTCAAGACTTTCTCATGAAGCAATTCAGACCTAATCCTAAACTTCTAAAAGGATATTTTCAAACATCTACCAATGTTATCACTAGTAATACTCTGCACATCAAACCAATAGTTTCCAAGGTTGGCATCCTATCATATTCTCACACACCTCTCTCAGTTCAAGAAATGACACAGCTTTTACGGCCCTCTAAACCTTTCATTTATCTTAATAATCCTCCCAAGTGGTATGAGCCTAATCTATTTTGTTGGTTCCATGTTGACATTAGTCATTTTCATGAATCCTTTAGAGGGATCACTAAATTTTTTGTCTCCTATATGCTTGGTGTTTTATTCAATCATGAAGCCATGATCAACCTTTATTTTCAAGAGTACATCATAGCTTCTCACAAATGACAAGATTCCAAATCTTCTCCATCAAATAATAATAAATAATTTTATACAATCAATAATAAACAAAGTACTAAGGATTTTTGTGATATTGATGTTGATTATGACCAATATTATAATAATTCTAAATACGTTAACACTACTAAGGTCAATTATCATTGTAAGTCAGCTCATAAAGATTCCATTACCAAACCTAATAAGTTATCTTTAGAAGAACAACTTCTTCAAGATAAAACTACTAATCTAGCTTCAGAATATCATGAGGAAACACCTCCTCCTTCCGATCCTCCAACCACATCTATACCCTCGAAATATGATTTACCTCCTAAACCTCATGTTGGTTCTTCTAAATCTCATTGGAACTTTCTTGAAGAACTCAACTCTATGTCTTGTAAGATTCCACTTATGGAGTTGGTTAATACTTCTCCCTATCATTGCAAGTTCCTTATGTAATAACTCCAACAAATTAAGGATACATCTTCTATATATGAAGAACAACCTTCTATCGATTCTCAACCTACAAAAGTCAATACATTTGAAACTATGTGTCCTTCTTCCAAGCCTTATATTGAATTTTTTGAAGAGGACATGATCAATGATGAAATTCTTTTTCATGCTAATGATCTACCAGTTTCAATTAAAATATCCATTAATACTACCCTTATCTATAAATTTCTAGTTGATGAAGGATCTGGTATTAATGTGACATCTTTGTGGCTAATACAACAACTTGGTTATAATAAAGATCATCTTAAGAAAACTTGTCTTACCTATCATGGTTTTGATAAGACAAATCAAAAGCCACTTGGTTGCATTTGGATTCTATTAACCATCAAACATAAAATAGTTTAGCCTAAGCTTATCATCCTTAATTTACCCTTATCTTATAATATACTCCTTAGTCTCCCATGGACTCATTGAATGAGAGCCATTGATTCTTTTGGTAGCCAATGCATTAAATTATTACACAATGGAAAATGATACAAGCATGAGGTTGATCCAAACCTATGGAGCATTCATCTTCCTAATCCCAAATCCTAATATCATATTTCTACAATTCTTAAGATCAATAGTGATCCTTTACATGAGTTTATTAACATGATTCTTGATTTACAAGTTACTCTTGCATATTCTGATGATGATGAACCCAATGACTTGCAACATACTTGCAATACTACCAAGCCACCACCATACATTTCATAGTGGCTTCCTCCTTTATTACCAAGAGACCATACTATTCCTATTATTGATGAGATTACCAATTTTACCCCTCCTTGAAATGCCCAAGAGCCTTCTTTACCAAAAGATTAATGATTTTGGAGTGGCTAAATTTTTGTAATATCCTCTCATCATGTTTCCTTATACATTTATTAATATATGGATTTCACCAACTGAAACTCCCCCCGAATCTCAAGCATGTAAAATTTCTCCAACATATGATGATAATTACATAATGGCCCAAGCTCAATCTCGAGACTTGGATGTCTAGCATTATCAGAAAACCTTAGCTCAAAATCATGTTTTTAATTAGGCTATCCATACCATTTCTATGGATCATGACTTAGATCTTGAGGGTCATATCACTCCTACAAATTCTCCTCTTATTGATACTCCTTGGGTGGTATAGAAAATTATTCCTACATATTCTTTACCACCTATAGATCCAATCATTCTTTATAATCCTTCCCTTATAAATGCAACCAATAACACTCTAATTTATTCTAAAACATCTCCCTCTCCTACTCTTAAGATTACAATTGATGCCAATATAATAGATGTGTGTCAGATACATTTTGAGTATGATCACCATGTTAATCAAATTATAGATCTTGAAGTAGATGTTGAGTATTATGGTCATCTTCCCACCTTGCCTAGTGATGAAGCTATTATTGAAATTCTTCATGTCTGAGAACCTCAACTACCTTGACAACATCATAAACTTGGTAATTTTAAAACTAAAACTCTTGTTTCAAGAACTTCATTTATATAAATGATCCTAAATTTGATCCAATCTCTTCTCTACCTAATGCACCATATCACTTTCAAGATGGTAATAACATGATTATCGAAGAAACCACTTGCATTGAATATGGTACTCCATCTTATCCTTGATCAATTATAACATCTTGTGAACTCTCACCTACCAAACATGATAAATTTATCTTATTCTTTGATAAGTATCATGAATTTTTCTCCTAGTCCTATGAGGACATGCATGGTATTGACCCTAGCATTATGGTGCATAATATCATTACTTATCCTAATGCAAAGCTTGTGCATTAAAATCAAAAAAAAATTCCACCCAAGGTTTCCACTTTATATCACAAGGAAATCATCAAATTACTCAATGCTAAATTTATCAAACCAGTGGAATATTTTGAATGGGTTTGTAATATTGTTCCCATTCAAAAAAGGTCACTATGGTCACTTGCATTTATATTAATTTATGTAATATTAATCTCACTTGTCCCAAGGATAACTTCCCTTTACCTTTGATATATGTCATCATTAATTCCATAGTTGGTTACAAATTTTATCTCTTAGGGATGGATTCTTGAGCTGTAATCAAATTCACATTTCCCCCAAGGACCAACATAGGACTACTTTCACCATGGAATGGGGCACCTATTACTATGTCAAAATGCCCTTCAGCCTCAAAAATGTCAGAGCCACTTACTAATGAGTAATGAATAACATATTTCATGATCTTATCCACAAAATTGTTGAAACCTATGTGGATGATCTCATTTCTAAATCCAAAATTTGTACAACTCATCTCTTAGATCTTTCTATCATATTTTATCAGCTCCTTAAATATCTGGATAGACTCAATCCTTAAAAATGTTCCTTTGGTGTCACATCTAGAAAATTATTAGGATTCCTTGTCTCTCTCCATGGCATCTATGTTGACTATGATAAGATAAGTGATATCATCAACATTCCCACTACTCATTCTATTCCCGATATTCATACATACTTAGGTAAACTTGGGACAATTAGATGATTCATCCTTGAAATGGATTACCACATTCACTCTCACTCCATCAATTCTCTTCTCAAGAAAGGTACCACTTTATAATGGATGAACCCTTGTAAAAAATAATTTGATAACATGAAAGAGTCATTTCTTCACCCACCTACACTTCATCCTCCTTTGAATGAGTTTCCCTTAATGTTATATACTCCTTCCACACCTATATCAGTTGGGTAAATGTTGGTCCAACATGATGATACCAAAAGAGAGTATGTTATTTACTAGATTAGTCAAGGACTCATCAATTATGAAACATGTTAAACCAAAATTAAATGTGATTGCCTTGCTATCTATTTTACAACTAAAAAGATTCAACATTACATGCTTTATCAAACTACTTATGTCATCATTCATTTAGACCATATTCATAATTTCTTCTCCAAAGACTTTTTTCCTTGAGATAGAATTGGAAAATGGATGGTCCTTTGTATGGAATTTTATCTCTACATCATCACTCAAAAAGATATCAAAGGGCGATTCATAGTTGATCAACTTGTTTTAGATCCCATTGTAGCTACTTCTCCCCTTTAGGATAGTCTTCCAGATGATAATATACTCTATATTTAAGGTCTTAATCAAGATATATATATCAAACATTATTTTCAAAAATTTATCAATAATCTTGAAGTAAATAATCTTGATGAATCCTCTATTCCCTCCAATACTACTAAACCTAAATTAGTTATTAAGGAGCTTCCTAAAATTAATGTTGACTTGCATGAAGATACTTGGACCCTTCACTTTGATGGTATTAAATTCCTTCAAGGAGATAGGGCAGTTTTCATTCTCACAAGTCCTCTTGGAAAAATCATTCCTTTAGCATTTTGCTTCACATTTGATATTACCAACAATATGGCTAACTATGAAGCTCTAATCTTAGGTATGAGAGTCACTCTTGATTTAGACATTCAATATTTACATTCTTTAAGTGATTCTTATATTATTTGTCACCAAATCAATGGTGATTATCAATGTAAAAGTGAAAATCTCATTACTTATCATCAAATTGTATCCACTCTCGCTAAGGATTTTATCTCATTCACTATTAAGCCTATTCCTAGAGATAAAAATTCCATTGATAATTCTCTCACCTCTTCAACATCTCTCTTTCATCCACACCAAGTTATTTTTTATCCTAACTTTATTATACATATAAGAAAATTTCCATCTTCAAATCAACCACCAATTTCACTTATCTGCCACATCAAGGCTATTACCATTCAATAAAGCCCATGATATAAAGACATTATTCAATTATTGGAACATCAAATTTATCCTCCTTACTTAGACTCTCGTGAAAAGACATGTATTCATAAACAAGATTTTAAGTATGTATTTTGACATAACATCCTTTATTTTCATAATGTTGAAGGTACCTTGATCTTTTATGTTATGCAATATGACGTCTCTCATCTTCTTAAATAAGCACATGGGGGAATTTGTGGTGGCCACTGTAGTGGACATGTTATAGCCTACAAATTCCTATGTATGGGTTACTTTTGGCCTACTCTTGAAAAATATGCAATCAAATTTGCTAAACAATGTACTCCTTATCAACTTTATGATGATCTAATTCATTCACCTCTAGTTAAACTTCAAAATATCAAATTTCCTTGGCTATTTTCCACATGTGGATTTCATCTAATTGGAAAATTACCTCGCTCCCAAGATGGGCATGTCTTTATCATCATTTCTACCAAATATTTTATCAAATGGGTTGAATCCATGCCCCTTTTTAATGCCATTAGTCCTACCATTTCTAAATGTATTCTTATTCAAATCATTTCCTGCTTTAATGTTCCCCATACCATAATTTTTGATAATGGTGATAACTTCAAAAATAACCATGTTAAACATCTTTGTGCTAAAGTCAAGATAAATCACAAATTTTCTAAACCTTATCATCCACAATATAATGGTCAAGATGATGCCACTAACAAAATACTCCAAAAGACAATTTGTAAAACTTGCGTAGATTGGTATCTTCATCTTTACCCCGCTCTTTAGGTTTATCAGACTAGCATACGTATTGCCAATGGGGAAACATCATTCTCTCTAGTATATGGTTTTGATCTAGTTCTTCCCTTAGAAGTTGAGATTCCTTCTATCTGTATATATCTTCATGGTATCATTCTTGATGAAGAATTGCATGAAGCTCACATTCATGCTATTACTCTCCTTAATGAATGCCATTTTTCTGATTTACAACATAACCACCAATACAAAGCTCATATTGCCAAACAATATTACAAAAGTGTTAAAATTTGCACATTTAATGTTTTTTTAATCTTGTTCTTAAATTAAACTACACCTATGATAAATAAGGTAAATACACCCAAAAATAGTGAAAACCCTATTTAGTCAAAGATATTCTTGGTCCAATTACCTATCACCTTCAAACTAATGAAGGCCACATTTTCAAAGAGCCCGCCAATGTAAAATTCCTTAAAAATTACTTTGCCTAAACATTCGCTTCTTTTCATGCTTTCTATCTATATCTAACTAACACACTTTGTAGGATACTTACATGGATCTCTCCCTTTTTAGTAGTTCTCTTTTTTCACAACACTTTAGTCCTTCTTTTTTGGTCTTTTGGTTTCCCATTTATCTCATGAGATACATTGTAAAATAGTGGATAGGGCCTGGTATTCCTCATGATGTACAATAGTCTTCTTTATTTTCATGCTCTTTTTACACACTTTTTACATCCCTTGGATTTCTCTTGTGTGATTTACAATGTAAGACCATGGATAAGACCTAACCTTCCTCACAAAATACCATCTTTTTTCTTATCTCATTTATTTTTCCAATGCTTTCTGGCACCCTCATGGATTTATATTTTATTATTTATAGTGTAAGACTATGGATAAGACCTAACCTTCCCCATAAAATTACCATCGTGTTATTCATTTTATAAGAAAATGTTTTTTTGATCCTTGTTCCTAACTTTAGCTTTTGTTTCTTTTGATAGATGGAATTTCCACAACAATCTATGTTAGCATGTTTTTCTCCATTTACCTTATTCTTATGATAATGAATTTCACTTTAATATCATTGTATCCCTTTTACCCCTTTGTCACATTTTTTACAATTTGAATTAATTCAAATTGTTTCATGTGTCACCCCTCTTGATTTCCTTTCCTTTCACTCCATAATGGATAAAATAAGGTCAAAGTCAAGATAGACCTTTTATTTCACATAGATTTATGAGACTCTTAGACCCCATGCTCTTTGAATTTCTCTATCTTAAAAACCAAGTTCCAAGCATTCAAAGGAAAGTCATCTTTAGCACCCATGTTTGATTTTCTAAATTCGTGTGGAGAAGGAATAGAAAAATCCATCAAAAAATTTAAAAGATAAATCATTTGAAATAAAAGACAATGATATCTAAAGGCAACATACAAATTTCAAAAAGTCAAAATCACACCAAAATACATGATTACAAGTATATCTCTTATCTCTAATCAAAGCTCAAAATCCATAATTAGCCTCACATAGAGTTGAGGTCCATTAGGGAGTGGTTGGCTAATAGATGAGAATAAGAGCATTCAACAAACTCTATGGCTCTACCTACTTTCTCATGCAAGTACCCAATCTTCGTAGTAGACTGATGATTCTGTAAGGTGTCCTGAGGAATAGGGAACACGTTGTGAGAAGGTAGGTCCATTTTAATTTTTATGCATATGACCTTCATGGGATGATCTATATACTACATTTATTGACCGAAGACTTGTCTAGCTAAGAGAAGTTCTTTAGATTTCTTAAGGTCAAAAGTCCTCTTGTTTTGACAAACCTAATTTGAGTGTCTTGACTTCAATAAAGAGTTCCTCTACCTTAGTTTTTATTTCATTCTTGCATCCACCCATTTCATTTCCCCCTTTGACATGTAAATTATGATTCCAAATATATTTTACCTCTTCTTTAAATTCCTTCTTCACCTCTTAAAAATATGATAGCACTACTTTATTTTAGTTTTATCTATCCTTAGAGTGAAATAACATGTTTGAGAAATTATGGACTACTTTATTTACACCATAAATTTACATTCTTATATTTATTTTTCTCTTTTTGACTATTTGTCATTGTTTAACTATCCTAATATTACATAAACCTAAGTTCATACTCTTTTTCCATTGTTGAGTGAGGTTAGCTTGTTACTTCTCATTCGACAATGTTGTTTTCCTTTTTTTATGCACCTTTTTCCATTGTTGAGTGAGATAAGAATTTTTATTGTTCACTCATCAATTTTGTTTTACCATTTTGTTTCTTCTTTTACCAATGATGTTTTATTACCATACTTTTTGACATATATCCTTGGTTTGACTTGGTGAGTTTGTATTTCTTACTTTAGGTTTACTTGTTTGAGTTTTTCAGTCTTTAGTAGCCTTGCATTTTTTGGTTACCTAATTTACTCTTAATTTTTGACTTGGAAATTTAGCCTCACATATCATTTATCACCCCAACTTGCCAAATTCTGAAGTATATCCCATCCGCATAACACCAGTTATCTTGGATTTCCTATTTTTTTTGCTCTGTAGTTTTGTAATCTTGGTTTTGTCAAAAGTAGTCTCTGTGCCCTACACAATTAAAACTAACACAGTAGACAACCATCCAATGATAAAGTTAAGTCAAGGTATACATCACATTTAATTTTCATTTATTTCCTTTTTCAATCATTTACTTTTAGTTATTTTATGTTTTAAAATACTATAGCCTTTTTTTAGAATCAATCTTATGTGTTCCTATGTTCTTTCTCGAAGCACCATCTCCTATTTTGCCTTAGTGACATGTGATGAGCTTTGAATGGGGAATATGTATAAATATAATATTTTTAACTTTTATCAAATACTGACACTTTAAATCTTACAAGAACCCATTAAGACTCAATCTCTCTGAGTGCACACCTTAAGGGGTGAACCGATAAAGTGGTGGGTAGACCATTAGGGATTCATAGGATTGTTGTCCCTTATTGCCATATTATTTCCAATCCAACCATCTCCTGAAAACCATTCCCTAAGCTATTACTCTTCCCTTGCACACTCCCAATATTTTCCCTCTTTCTATCCCTCTTTTCCTCATCTCAAGTTCTTTTTTTCAATCAGTTGTACAGGGTCAACTAGGTTGACCCTATATAGTTTCAAGTTATTTTCACTTATGAATTAGGTTATCCTTTGGCTGACCTAGCTTACCAGACCTAGTGAATAATTTTCTAAAAAATTTCTAAGTCGACTGGGTCAACCCTATTAGCCAAGATTTTTGAAAGGGTCAAGGGTCAAATTTACCTATAAATACAAGATCATTTCATCATTATTTCAATATTTAATCAAGAATTATCATTCACTTATGCTTCTTTACAATATGTTCTTCCATCATTCTACTTGAGAAGTCTTATCTTAGGGTTTCTACTTGGATAATCTAGTCTTGTGGATAAGTCTTGGATGTTTTGGCCTTTATTATTAATATAAACCAAAACAACCTCTTTCATAGGCCCATTTTCCAAGGGAGAGATTGAGTCTCAATAGGTTCACATCCAAGTAATTATTCTCTAACTTTGATTCTCTCTTTAGTAGGTATAAGTAGCATAAGTATTGGCTTTGAAAAATATTACTCTTCATATTCCATGTATTATGGTCTTACCAATACTTAGTTTAATTGAGATTCTCTTATACATGTTTTTTATTTTTTACTAACCCCTCATGTTGTGCCACAAGCTTTGGTGAGCACTAGATTAGATTTAATTTACCTGTTATTAGTTTAGGTGAGATATCAAAACCTGAGACCCCCTTAAGGTTATTATGTGATTGTGTTAGACTAGAGGATTTGGATCCCTCCTTAGCGTGGTGTATTTTGATAAATGATCCCCTAATCGGGGATAGTGGACCCCTATATTGGTCATGCTCCTACTTAACAAATGTATTCCCAATCAAAAGTGTAGGTATGTTATATCTTCTCTAAGTTAGGATTGATTTATAAACATGATGTATTTTTTTTTATATAATGTGTGCCATATCATCCTTGGTAGACAATGGAAATATGATAAGAGGGATATGCATGATGGTAGGTCTAATACTTACACCATTGAGAAGGATAGCATCAATCACATAATAACCCCATTGAAGGATAATAAAGCATGGAAGGAGACACCAATTAGTGTCATGATGTTTGAAAAGAAATAATACTTGACAAAAGTAATAAGTTGAAGAAATGAGGACAAGAGTATTATAGTTGAGAGCAAGAGCCAAAAGGAAGGAAATGTAGTATAAGTTGTTAAAGTAATGGAAGAAGAGGGTGAAGTAGTTGCCAAGAGTTTTAAGGAGTTGATTACAAGAAACAAAGAGTTGTTATAGCTAGTCCAAAAATATTGGTTATTTTCCAATTAATAGCTGGAAAGGATATTTTTAGACTTATCCCATCATTTTTCCTTCATACAAAGCATGGAGTATCTAGATAACTTTGCTAAGAAAGTTATCATGTTGAGAGAATTGGACATGAGAAGTGAAATAATTGATCAAGTAAAGAGTGAAAAAAGTAAGAGAGGAATAATGAAGTTGAAAAAGGTTGAAAATATTGTAAGAGAGAAAATGAAACCATCAGCAGTAGTCCCACAGGGAATAGATCCAAGCATACGAAGGACAACCATTATAATGCAAGAGTGTGATTTCAAAGAGGAGAAGAATGAGGTTTTTATGATTTAATTATGTGTTCCATGTGTAGCTTTTTATATGAGGACACCAAGATGATGAATATGATCAAGTTGGAGATCAACATTTAGAGAGGTAACCTCAAAGGAGGAAGCAAGGTGGCATTGGAAAAAGCATAAGGAAGTTTATTTATCACTCATAGACCTTGGGATCTAGAAAGATGTGATATTTCATAGATGGATTAACCAAGATAGAGACATGTTGAGGATGAGGTAAAAATAAGTTGACAAAAATTTCATGGAAAGTTTATTTTGCACATCAGTTGTATGATGCAGGAGCATCCTTCAAAGGATGACATGTTTTGTGTTTTCATGAATAAATTTTAGTTTGATCAAGTGTTTTGTAATAAATTATAATTTTTAGAGTGTGTGAATGGATGTTAAGAGTCTCAGTTAACACTTTGGAATGTTCTTTAAGTGTCTAGAGTTGTCTAGGTAGGCTAGATTTTAAATTTGGCATTTCCCACCAAATTCAATAATTTGAATTATTGAATTTATCAAGCATGGTTTTGGATTTTTGTGAACATTGAAGGAGTTGTCAAGGTGTAAAATTATTTATGGGTCATATTTAAGACACAATTTGTCTATATATATATATATATATATATATATACATATGTCTTAATACACACATATATGGATAAATCAACTTTGATATGTGTTTTGATGTACAAACTTGCTTAATAGTGATTGTTGAAAAGACAAAAGGTAGTTAGAGTAGTTGAACTTGATATAAAACTTGTAATTTTTGATTTAGAGTCATTTATTAGGATGAATTCATGTATGATATGGTTAAATATCCAAGAAATAAATAATGGACTCTCTCAAGTTTGAAAAGAAGTGACTATAACTCTATTTTACTGTATATGTACATGAAGAGTGATAATGTTTAAAATGTTCAATGAAGGAAGATCAAATAGTTATGTGATTATAATGCTTGATATGTAATTGGTGAGTATATTTAATTTTTATTTAATGTGTTTGTGTAATTAATTTCTTTGTTTTCACACCACTTTGCTTAGGATATAATATAGTCCTATTGAGATAATGCATACAAAGACAGTCAAGTACAAAGTATTGTAAATGTCTATAATAGAGGAATAAAAGGTGTGTGGTGTTGTAATAGAACCTATAAATTACTCACATAGTTTTAAAACCCTTTTTATAAGCGTAAACCATCAAAACTATGCTCTCGGACCCTGTAAATTGTGTTTGGATACATAGTTAAATAAAACATGAATGATTAGTGGAACATAGGCATGAATATAGAAGTTAAATGGTTATAACATGTGAATGGGGTTGTATTAGATCCTATGAAATAATAATATTATTTTTAACCCTTTATGTAATCTAAAACCTAAATTTTTTAGCTCTCAGGCCCCTACTATCATAGTCAACCCTAAATTAGGGTTTTGAGAGACAAATTGGATTTCCAAGCATTTATACTAGAAAAAATTCCTAAAAATTTGTAGTTTTAAAGGGTTATATGTATGATAAGTTATTTTTTAGGGTTTTTAGTTGATTAATTAATGTGAATTATGGTTTTTGGTGATTTTGTATGTTGTAAGGTAAAGAAGGCCTAATTAGGCCTAAATAGAGACCTAAAAGGCAATAAAAGTGTGACTTCCAAGAAGATATAAGATTTAAAATTTCATGGAGAGAAGAAAAAAGATAAAGGGTACTAATAAATGGTACTAGTTTCTCAAAATTGATTTATTCTTGTTCATACAAGGTGAAAAAACCTAAAAATAGGCTATGAGGATTGTCTGCTCAGGATAAATAAGTTGTGTAGATGGTCAAAGAAGTATAGAGAGATATAGCGAGTTGAAAGAGGATTATAATATGAATATAATGATCCTAATAAGGATTATAAATACCAATAAACCATAATTTATTTCTTGAGTCATAAAATAGCATTTGAACCTCAAGAACCTTTGTCAAAGAAATATTTTGAAACAAGGTATAAAATTGTGAGTTTGTTTGTGTTGCCTTTGCATCACAAGCCCTAATTCAAAATTTCCTTAATATTTAATAAATAAAATATTAATTTTGAAATTATGTGTGCTAACCTATGTTTCAAGACTGAGTATACCACTCAAATTCCACTTTTTTAATCATTTACAAAATGATAATTATACTTCTAATTTTTAATGTAGTCCATGCAAAACAACAAGATTAGGCTTAGCTCTTAAGTTAGCATTTTAGGATAATTCAACCTCATTAAATATAAAATAAAGTTAATTATCTCCTTTTACATCAATTATCTTTTATATATCAAAATTATAGACCAATCAAATATTGATTCTAATTATAAAAAGATAATTATTTAAGTCAATTACTAGTATATATAAGATATATATGTCTTTATTTATTTTAATAGCTTGACTTATTTTGATATTCTCAAATATCAATAATATTAAGATTAATGTTCTATAATGTTTTAAATACATTTTACTAGTCTATATATAATAATAATAATCAGATATCTTCTATTAGATTTACATTTCATACTTATAAATAAACACAAGTAAAGTAACCATACATAAACATACTATAACATTAAACACTAAGTCTAGGTATGAAAATCACATACAATATTATTCCATAACTATGTACTAATATTTAAAACATGTAAACTCTAATATATAATCATAATTAACATTCAAAACATACTATTTCTAACAATCAGACACAAATGCATATAACATATTAAATCTAATGTGGTGTGTGTAGGGCTCTTAGAAATTTCTCTAACATCCTTCACCATATCCATCTACATCACCCTCTCTTATGATGCTCTCCCTTCATCATGATCTTAGGGATGAAATCTCCTACATCCAACTCATGATACGAAGGTAGTTAGTCAAGTATATCATGTTACATATAAAATAAAATTATAACAACAAATATAACATAATCATCATGTATAGAACTCATAATTATCCATCTCATAATAATAACTCATGAAATATAAGTAACATACATCTATACCATAACAACATATGACTTATATTTTGGTTAAAAAGTAAAGAATCAATTTAGCAAGTATATTAATCAACTGATAGTTAGGTAAATTAGTTTGGAGAGAGAACCGAGATGTAACATCCCCATTCAGGGATACATTAGCCTAAATCAGCACTTGTACATGATAAGTTTGAATGGCATTTTAGTGATTTTGGCCCAAATTGCACATTGTCATAGACTATTGCTTAGATTGACAATTGCAGCACAACAATGATAGGAGTTAGATGTCTACATTTTGCCCCTATTTGAGAAGGTGTAGCAAGACATTCAATCAAAGCAACATCTTTTCAAAGAATGAAAAGTTCACTATAATGAGAAGAAATAAATTTCATTCCCACTTTCTATTTTTTAAGGTTTGCATGAGTTATGGAGAAATCGGTTTATTAAATGCCCCAAACATCATTTGGGTGTCTCATGATGCCTCCTCAAGGGGAAGATAATTTTTTTGAAAATATTTGATGGGTGGGCCCTCGATCAAAAATAATAATAATAATCATGTCAAATTTTCACAAAAGAGGCTAGAAATGGAGAAATTAGAAGAAAACAAGAGGAAAAATAGATATGAGGAGCTAAAATAGTAACCCAAGAGAGATAAAATGATGCAACTATAGGACTAAGGGTGAAAATTTTAAAAATTTACTATATTTTGACCCCTAGGCATAAAAATAGTTTATTTACACCCCTAGTTATAGTAATTTAGGAGCTCTAAGATTTTTGAGTGATAGAGTTGAGAATAATGGCCAACATCCTACACCATTGTCACTTTGGAGAGTCCATGAGAGAGTACCAAATTTGGTCATTAATTGCATTTATTATGTGTAGGAAGGTGGTAGTTGGGTGATCATACCATTTTCCCAATTTAGAAAATGATGAGTTTGCTTGTGAAAATGGAAGGATCATTATGAGATCAATGATCTTGCTGACCTTTTGGTGGGATCATAGGTAAATATGGTGAGTTCACCAAGATAATGACAAGTTCACATTTTTGGGTAGAAATTGCCTTGTCAAACATCAATTTCACTAATATCACCAACATCACCCTACCA